>APFE030301701.1:87883-123757 GCA_000404065.3 Pinus taeda
GTGCCTGATAGTCAATATAGAGTCTCCAAGTCCCATCCTTCTTTTGTACCAACATGATCGGGCTCCCATAGGGCAATGAACTTGGACGGATGTGACCTTTCTGCAGCAACTCCTGAATTTGCCTCTTGATTTCATTATTCTCCAGAATGGAGCACCAATATATTGGTCCATTGGGCAGCAACGCACCTGGGGTTAAATCGATGGAGTGCTTGACCTGATAGTGTAGAGGAACCCCTGCGGGGGAGGTGAAGATGTCTTCGTACTCCTCCATGACCTTGTCCATCTATAATTGTCGTGTGGAGGGGCCCTGTCTCGAGGTCGTGGCCACTGTCTTCTTATTTCCTTGAGGTCATATCATCAAGAAAACAAATTTCTTGGTTTTGGAAACGAGCTTACTGCATTGTTTTGCAGTAATCAAAGAGATGGTGATAGGCGGTGCTACCTCGGGTATCCTGTACAACTTATTTCCCAAAGTATCAATCATAGCACATGGCCTTGATTCATACACAGCATGTCGCTTCCACAAGTATGGTTGTCCTAATAATACATCACAAACTTCAAGGGGAGCAATGTCACACAATACCTCATCCATGAAGGGCTTGATGTTGTATGGAAGGCGACATTGCTGGCTCACGCAAAGATCCTGTCCTTGGTGAAGCCACCTGATGGTGTACGGTTGTGGATGTGTTGTGGTTGGTAAGCCCAAACACTTCACGACCTTTGTCGAAATGAGGTTCTTTTGGCTCCCGTTGTCAATAATAAACTGTAGCGGGGAGCCCTTTACCCACATCTGGGAGTGGAAGAGACGCTCCTCCTCCTCTGGATCTTCGGGTTCCTCCTTCTGGATCTTTGTGGTGGCAACGGTGGCGTTGGGCTCTGCATCGATAATTTGGTTTCCTTTGTCATTCCCCTTGTCAGGTTTTGACTCAGAGTCGGAACATGCATCTGATTCTGAAACCTTTAGCTCGACCACCAGTGACTGCTTGGCCCGACACTCACTTGTGTTGTGAGTGGAGCTCTTATGGAACTCACACCACTTTCTAGTGTCCTTTTTTTGCTTCACGGCATTGTTCTTTGCTTACAGCTTTGGCAGATTGTCTTGGGCCACCCCACCTTGGCTTTGTCCTTTGTTTTGCGGTTTTAGCGCACCTTTCCCTTGCTTCGGATTCAGAGATCCAAAGTCTCCCTTCTTCTGTTTAAACTTTTGCTCGACCTTGACAGCATATCGATATGTCGTGTCGAGCGAGGGGATGTTCAGGAATTCTATTTCTTCCTAGATGTACTTGTGTAGGCAACCGCAGTATTTGAGTACCAAATGCTACTCTAAATCCTTGATACCCAACTTTGTACGAAGGGTAAGGAAAATATTGGTAAACTCCTGCACATCTTGGTTCCTTCCCTGCCGCAGCGTGGTCCACTTTATGTATTGATCCTCATAGGTTCCGACATGGTAGTACTACTCTTTGATGGAATCTTGGAATGAATCTCAAGTGGGTGTGGCTGAAAATGGTGAGCATGTACTTTCATCCTTCTACTCGCAGTAGGTTTCCCACCAGTCCTTGACATGGGGGGCTGCTTTGAGAAGAGCGAAAACAATCTGTTCCCGAATCGAAAATTCATGAACAGAAAAATACCCATCTAACAGATTTAACCATTTATCTATGACATCTGCATCTATTTGACCCTCGAAGATGGGAATTTCAAAATTAACTTGTACCTTAAAGGGTGTGGCGTTTCCAGAGTAGCTGCTGGAAGCCGATGCGTCGCCTCTGGGTAGCCGCTAAAGGATATGTGAAAAGTTGTCCATCATTGCGTTCCTTTGTTGCTCGAGGGCTTCTTCGAGCAAGATTTTGATAGGATCTCTTGCCCCCTCGTCGTTATTTTCATCTGCCATGGGAGATCGTCGGGATTTATGAGGCTGGTCTTGCAAAGGTTCGACCAGTTCAAGCCCTAACTCCTTATATCCCGACCTCGTTGGGGACATGCAAAGAAAAACAAGAAAAAGAGACCGCTCTGATACCACTGATCCGGATTTAAATAGGAATGCAACAAATTACCGGAGAAAACCATAAACCATAGATGGCAGCAAATTAATATTTCTTTCATTAATGTAAAATACAAAAAGGAAATAAACCAGCTAGGGCGATTGGTTAGGCTTATCTCTGAGAGAGTTGTGGCGGCTACATGCTCTTAACTGTGTTACAATGAGGCTTGAAGGCCTATTTATTGTTGAGAAACAATGGAAAACCCTAAACATCCAAAAACCTATCCCTAGAAGATGAAACACCAAACTGTGGGCCCCGTTTGGATAAATTGGTACATCAACTTTGCGGGGTCGTAACTTTGGCATACGGTCTCCGTTTGATACGCACAATATCTCGTTAGAAAGATCTATCAAAGAACTACAACTTTGGGAAGAGCAACATTGGTACATGGACCCATGTTGCTCCCAATTTTCCCAAAAAACGTCATTTAGGGCCTCAAAACGGCTCTGGAAGTTCAGAACCTGAAAAACTGCTAAAAATAGTAAATTGTGCTACAATTAAGGAAACTGAAAAGCTGAAAGAGGCAATGGTGGGGGTCCAAGTGGACTTGGTAGGTGGCCACCAATATCCACCTCAATCATTTGGTCACCTAATTAAGGTTGTATACTAATATAGGGTAAATGGATTAGCAATTCCTGTACGTTGCGGGATATATGTATTGTAATACTGTACATACGAATATATATTGAAAAAATCTTGCTAGATTTCATGTTTTTGGGTTTCCAAGATAAAATATTCATGTTAATGTGTGTGTTTTCCATTGCATATTTTCTATTTTAATCTAGAATTTGTTTGTAGAAATTAAATATACATGGTTAAAACCTACATTTGGCATCAGATCAACTTGGGATTCAAGGGGCACCCTTTGTGGCTGACGGGTTTGGCTCCATCCTATGGTAGACCCTATTACAATAGGATATCTATGGAAGTGATTCTTATGGTGAAAAGGAAATAGTGAGTAATTCAAAGATAGAGATAAATAAATTCAATGGACATAGTTTAGAGTTGTGAAAGCTCAAAATGGAAGATTTATTGATGGAAAAATATCAATGGATCGTTGTGGATCCGGGTACTCCAACAACGAAGATGTCAACAAAAGATTGGACCAATATGGAATGAAAGGCAAAGAGCACAATACGATTGTATCTATTAGATTTAGTATTACTTAATGTTTAGAGGAAGCTACAATGAAGGATTTGTGGGACAACTTAGGGGCTTTATATCATTCTATGTCCCCAATGAAAAAATTATTTATGTGGAAGAAGTTGTATAACCTATGGATGAAAGATGGAGACTCAATGACAAAGCATCTCATTGCCTTCAATATTGTGGTAAGTCAGCTATTATCTATTGATATTAATATTTTAAATAAAGATGAGTGCATCAGTTTGTTATGTTCTCTACTAAACTCGTAGTATAGTTTGGTTGTTTCCACAGGTAGTAATGCAGCTACTTTAAAGTTAGATGAAATAGTCTCATCCTTATTATCATAGGAGATGAGATAGAAGAACATGGAAAACCATAATGAAGATGACTATTCTATAAGAGGACATCCCTAGAATAGAAATAAAAATAATTCGTCGAGTGGGAGATCTAAATCTAGAAGAAGATCTAAAAAATTCATAAAGATATGTTGGAGATGTGGAAAAGAAGGACATTACAAGAAAGATTGCAAATCTAAAATTCCTGAGAAAGAGATGGAATCTCAAGATGCTCTTCTATAGAAGCAAAAGCCTCCTTAGATGGAAGGGATGTGTCCTTGGCTTTTTCAAGTACACACATAGATCATGGGGCATGATTGGTTCAATTAGGTGCATCCTTTCATATGACTCAATATTGAGAGAGAAAGTGTGTGTGTAATGTTGACCATAATATAGTATTTCAATCGGCAAAAAGAAAAAGTAATTGAAAGTAAAAAAGTTCAAATACTTCTTGATAAGAATAATAAAAAAGAGATGTGTAATTCATTCACATTTTTAATATAAAATTAATGTATTTTATATAAAATATTAAAATAATAATAATGATAATTTAATTTAGGTCATAAAAAAATAAAAAAAATAAAAATCAATATATCGTTTTTAAAAATTCATCTATATATTTATGCCATAAGGCATTCCCCTTTGAAAATAACTCCCCCAACTACCACTATGTACTATTATGCACCATTGGATGAAATGTCAGACGATTGAAGATTTTTAGGCCATCAGATTAATAGTCAATAGTTAAGAAAAAACTAATAGTTAGAGTTGTTTCTTGCTGAACAGTTTCTTGATGGCTTAACGGTTTCTTGATGGTTTCTCCATAAAAACATTTCTCTTGCAAGGATTTTCAATGTTGAACGCGAAATATGGTCGTTTTGGGAGATGGACCCTTCAATGAATAATCACTCTGATTCGCCATTTCAAAGAAGTGCATCATTTCGATCTTTTACTTCTTAGTACTCTTCTTCCTCCCTTGCAAAACCATGGTAATCATTGTACCCAAGGAGTTACTCCCTTCTTCTTCTTCCCTGCCTCGCAGATCTGTTTCTTCATCGTTTCCTTCTTCGTGCTCGGCCTCGCCATGGAGACATTGCGATTTGGCATATTCACATTCACTAAATGAATATGAAGACTTGCACAATGTGCCAAACGATTCAGAAAGGCCCTGCACATTCTACGACGTTGAGGCTGATATATTTCATCTAGGAGGAGTATAGAATTTGACACCTTTTGTCCCCCTCTCATATTCTAGGAAATAATTGCAGCAACATGTCTTCCTCTAGTAGCCCACCCTTAACTCCACCAAAATCCTCTTATAACAAAAAGATGGGCCAAATTCACGAGAGGGTTTATATGACCTTGTGTAGGAGATGGCACAATCACTGCATGCTGCATGCAGAGCATGTTTCCCCTTTTTCTCCGACATTTTCACATCAATATTGGTTGAAATTGTTCTTTTATTTTCCCTCAATCCACTATGCAACAAATTGTACAATTGTATTAATTAGGCTAATTTCTTATAAACGCCAAATAAGCGTGACCATTGGACAATGAAGTCTAAAGAAAATTGGCAACGCTTTAGATGACTAGTAAGGTTACGTTATCATTCAACTTATCATTAAGGCTAGATGACTGGTAAGGTTACATTATCTGTGAACAATTGAATGGATGCCAACGAACACTAGGTTTATTTTGAGTAGATGATATTCTCCCCGACCTCAAGGGTCATTGTCATCAATCTATCAAATAATTCGGCAAAATTGTCCATTACATTTTCCTTGATCGGTAACATTTCAGGTTGAAAGTTATATTTCATTCCTACATAGTGTTTGCATGCTCGTGTAACCATTTTACCTTTCTTATTTGGTAGATTAGTGTGGTAAGAAAATATCTAAGTATCTCATTATGTGATTGTGGATGGTACATGTTTTTAATATGAGAATACTTCTCATCCATGTGATATTAAAAACTCTATGTTTTATAAGTCTATTTTTTTTCCAGCAACCAATTTACAATCACAGATTAGCTATAATAACATTATAAACTAACCATCATTCTCCAAAAATCTAAAAATAATAACATTAATAACTTCACTGTTTAAATTGTCTAAATATTTAGACAATAAAAAATAATACTCAGAATAATATTATAGTCATCCTACACATAAATTTAATGATGAAAATAAGGCACTGAAAATTAGTATCACTGTAGACCACGGTATAATTTCATTGTCATCCGGTACAACATCCCCCGTATTCCTTAAAAAAAATTAAAGTCTTACTGAGATCCATCGAAATTTGATCAAATGATAAATCTATTTTAATAGAAATTTTTATTTAATGTGCGAGATGATATGAAAACACATGATAATACAAAATTTTATAGGTTTAAAAGACAATTTCCATCAATAATATTATTGTAATACATAGGTCATCATTATGTATTTGGCTTTTTCTCTTTTGATGTGAGGAAGGGCGTTGAATATTTCTTCATGAAAATATGATTATTTGAAATTATGGGAAGTTATTAATTAAATATTTTTACTATTTTGTTAAAGATGACGAACATTGAGAAGACACTTAAATGATCATTAATTGATGATTTTTTTTATAGAAAGGATGTCAATTCTTTAAATTCCATCTTATTGACGAAAGGCCATTTATGCAATATAAAGTTTCACTTCAACGTAAAAAAATGGCCACCTCCTATTAATATGTGGTGTTCTCTGATTGATGGAAGTACTATCATACTTGTAAGGTGGCCTAAATTACGAAATATATAAATAAGGATATTTTTTAATATTGATTAAAAAAAAAATCAGAAGGATACATTTCAATATGGAAGAAAGGGATTAACATAGAGGGGAACTCTATTAGAAGCCTATGATGACTTATTAGGAGACTACATTAGACTTCTACATATTGGGCTTGACATATGTTCCCTTTACATGATGATGTATTAGAGGGATAAATCCTCATAGAAATAATATTATAGAAGGATTATATTATATGAATTAGTAGAGAAATAAAACTGTTGATTAAGATGTAGATGCTACTCCTCCATGGTTGAAGCTAACTAAAAAATAAGGGTTAATTAAAAGTTTAAAAGTTATATAAAGAATGTTTAAATAAAAATAATAATATTGTATTAATGGTTTAGAAGAAAATGCTATTTTTTTTAATAACATCTTAAGGGTATGAATACCAAGGGTAAGATGGACACCAGATAAAATGAAAATAAAAAAGGTGTGTTTTAGCAATTAAGGCACAACAAGAAATTTAACATAACGTTGAGAGTGAAAATGATGTTGATGAATGAGACTTTATTTTTGTTTGCTAAGTTGTCTGAGTTTTCATATGAATGCACGCTTAACCTTTGGCTTGAGAAGCTATGACCTACAGACATCTAAGCCATCGAAATCAAATGGGGATCATACTTAGCCTTTAACATTGATGAATTCTTTTCACATCATGGAGTGCCTTAACAGTGCATCCCATCACCATCTATTCTACACCTAATGCGCGTTGATGAATGAGAGTTTATTTGAATGATGTTCACTTAAATATTTATTGAAAATTATGACCTTAAAGTTACAATCATTGTTGTCTTTGTTTATATTTTCTTGTATTTCTTCAATATTGATAAATGTAACAATGGGTATCATGATGATATCATTCATGCATATACAAAAATAATATGCTAACAAATATACATTATATTTGGGATTAGATCTCTCTCTTTCTCTCTCTCTCTCATTATAAGAATTCGATATTGAGACTTTTCAAATTGACTCTTTTGTATTAAATCAAGTTTACATTTTTAGAATTGAAAATCACGCCTTAGGATTAAAAAATTACACTTTTGGCAACCGATGTTGATGCTTCTAAAGCTCAATTTTGCACTTTAAGAAGTTTGACAGAGAAACCTTAAGAATTAAAATTCATCATTTTCATCTCTAGATTTTTCTTTAGTAATCCAAATTTAATGAATAAGGGAACCTTCTTATTACTTGAAGCTAAACTCACTTCTATGGTTTTATATTTTTTTACCTTTCTTAAAGATAATTTTGATCACAACAAAAGTGTACCTTCTACATTGGGTGAAAGCATGAAATTAGATAATAATGCCACTTAGAATTTATTTCTAAATGCATCTACCATAGGTGGACCATGGTTTTATATGTTTGATTGTGATGACTGACTATTTATATTGCATTAGGTGGTGTTCTACATCTTATTAGATGTATACACTATTTTAGTTAAACCCCTCTCAGTTGCACTCCATCTCAAAACTTAGAGGCTTGTGGCTAGCTTTGGCTTGTAATTACTTAATTTGCATTATCTAATTTTTCTGCGAATGTTTTGACCCATCATTGTTTCAAAGTGATTGGGCTAGTTGAGCATTTAGAATCCCCTGATAGAGGTTACGTTATGTTTATTTCTTGTGTTTCGATTAGTTGTGACAATTTTCTTATGAAAATTTAATTAGCATTGTCATCTAGAGAGATCTTATGAACATTTGTTAATCCATCTATAGCCATGAGGATGCCTACAAAAGAATACACAACATAGGGTTTGAAATTTCATCCCTTTAGAACATATGTTTGAACCTTAAGAACATGTAATCCATGTCTACCTTAGCATTTGGATTATGGACATGGAGGTGAATGGTAGTAATAGAGTTAAAGATCAGAGAAATGACATGTGGTTAGCTATCAAGAATTTCCTCCTTTATTTTGAATGAAGAGAGAGCAAGGTAATGAATGAGGTAACTAGCAAACATAATTTTACTTATGAACAACACCATAATGAAGAAGATACTATCACTAATGGCATAAAACCACACTATTATATTAGCCAATGGGTTTCCTTCTTTGCTATATTCATGGATTCTTTATTTTACTTGCTTTAAATGTTCCTTCACTTAAATGTCTAGGTGGCATAGTGAGCAACTTGATTTGCTATAAAAAATCTATATGGGGGCATTTTAGAAGAAAAATACCCATACGAAAATCTAGAGAATGTAGTATTTGAACGAAAAATTAGATTAGATAAAAGATAGCATGGAGAGGCATAGAGTTCAAGATGGATGGGATCTCTCTATCTTGATTTTGAATTGTTTAATGATGGTCGATTTCATTTATTATTAATTTTAAAATTATTTTTTATATATTTAATAAATTTAAATTTAATTATTTATATGAATATATATATATTATATATATATATATATATATATAATATATATATATATATATATATATATTATATATATATATATATATTCTATATTATATTATATTATTGTAAGCTTGTGATCCTTCTATTTCATTAATATATTTAAAGCAAGTTACAACCACATAAAACTGGTTAGGTGGCCTCAACTTTCCCAACAGGAAACCAAGTTTGTTGGCCATCTAACCGCATGATAAGCCGTCCAATGGCAAAAAGTGATAAGTCTTTCTACCCAGGCTATATAAGTTTGTAAATCATGTCCTTTCCCATACTCTATTTGCTTATAAATTTATATGACTTCAAACTGAAAATTAAAAGCTATCTGCATAAGTATTAATTAAAAATTAAAAACCATCCACAACATTCTAATCATCTTGCTCAACAAGGTGGATTCAACCGGAGCTGGATCCTTCGCATTGGAACTAGGAAGCATTGTCTATGAGTAAAGACATGGGAAGTATTTCTCGATGTCGTTGAGGCATCCATCCTGTTTTTTCATTTGCAATTGCAACCTCTAGAAATCTTGTTTGTAATTAGGGACGTCTTGCGTTGTTGTAGCCATGGTCACTGAAATTTGCTTCAAGGCCTTTCCCAAGAGGCTTTTCATAATCCAATACAGATACATGGTTTGTTTGAACTGGGTCACTCATCATCAAGTATGCCTAGGGTTGGGAACCATCGTGTGCTAATCCTCCATCTCTATCTTTGTCACGCTCGCCTAGAGGTTCAGGTTCGATTCCCATTCCTTAATCAAACTTCTAATCTCTTCACTGGTCCCCTCTCAATATACATTGGACACTTCATTAATGAGGCTAGTGACCAATTTCCTGCCACGTCTCTTGCTCGTGGAGCTAGGCTCTTCCTTCTGTTCAACCGCTCAAGGCCTCTTATCTCAGCCCCTAGCCTTCACTTCCCTTTTCATTACAACAAAATCCCAGTGCTTGGTAATGAAATGGGTGTTGGCAGGTCCCTGTGCAGGTGAGGGTGTGAGCCTAGAAGCCCTTCGCACCTAAGAGAACCTACCTCTCTGCGCAACTTCCATGGGAGAAAGAAATCGTAATTGACTTAAAATTAAAATTTGTCTCTCTTCCATTCGCAGACCCTGCAACTAATCGAAGTCCTCCAACCCACCCAGGAATTCAACCTCTTGACCCCTGGGCCCATTTTCAGAACAACCAAAGACAAAATTTACGAGCCCATCGTAGCTAGCATCAACAACATTATAACAATTCCCAAACCTAGGACGACGCAACACCTCAACAATGACCCCGCAGACGCTTCGACACATGCCATGGGTGTGAAGCCCAAAAAGCCAAGTCAGCCAAGCCATTACCATGCTTCTGTTTAATCCCATAAAAAACAAACAATATAGCAGACCATAAATGTAAAACCGATAGCAACCCAATCCCAACCCCGTTGGTCTCCGAACCAAGCCAGACACCAACAGTGCCCAAGGTTGACACCCCTGTCCCAGATCCCAAATAACCCCATTCAGGAGAGGAGAATTTCATATCAAACCGACACTGAGGTTATTTCGGTGAAGATAACATATTGTTTCTAGACTATCAATGCTTGACGCTTCCACCAACCCAATTTACCCCCACCTGCAAACAAATTGTCCACACATAGAACCCAATCCCAAAACTAGACACTAATGCATGGAGGAGGGGAAGAAAAAGCAGTTTACATACTAGATTACCCTTTCCTGGAGTTGAAGAGTTCACCATCTCTTCTAGAATCAGTGCGCTTCAGTGTTTGCAGAGTCCCTCCTTCAAAATCGTTGCACTACAATCGTTTGGGTGCGGAAACAAACTAAAGACATCTCAGAACACTTGCCACCTAACTCAAGCCTTAACATAATAACCTTGCCACCTTCCACTATGTTGATAACCGTATGCATGTCGGGAGCCACCGCACCCATTGCCTTGAGCATGTGGGGGGCAGTGGTGGTGTACCTCGACGTGCTCGACATTAAATCTGTCTTGATGGGGTCGCCCTCTGGCTCGTAGCTCAATCAAGGGAATATTTATTTTAATTTTGATATTAGTGTAAATTATAATTTAATTACAAAATTTACATTTCAAAATATAATTTCATTTAAATAATTATTAAAAATTGTATTTTTTAATATATCCAATTTTTAATTTAATTTTTTTAACAGGTATTTGATTAAAGTTTTTTAATTTAAATAATTATTTAAATTGTATTTTTTAATATATCTAAATTTTAATTTAAATAAATATTTAAAATGTATTTTTAATAGCTATATGATTAAAGTTTTTGACTTTAGGAAAAAATTAAGGTATGCTTTACATTTATTATTCTCTTATTATCTTTATTTACTTTTACTTTTTTCTTTTATAGAAAATCATACTAATCCTCTCACATTCATTACTTTTGGACAAACAATTATACTAATCATCTCACATTCATTACTTTTGGACAAACAATTATGTAGTTGGTTGCATTATGTGCTTGATGTTTTCACCTTGAAAAGAGTTGGTATTATACTTTAATTGGGAACACTTTGGTGTCTTTACCTATTTTGAATAATTTTTTATTTCATTTTTCATTTATTATGAAGGGATTTTTTGACCTATAATCATTAGGTATACATATCGTTTATTTTTAATGTGTTTTTCATTTCTTTAGCACAATCATCGTGAGATATTGATTATGGATGCTTTACTTAGGTACATTCTACATCAAAGTCCATTAAACATATTGTTATCTATGATGGTGTATTCTTTTCCTTTTTCTTATTTATCTAGATAATGTACCTAGGTGAATAATATAGATGTTTTTAGATTGTCACTAAATATTTGTCTGTGTGATCTTGCACATCCATATGTGCCTCTTTGAGCTCATCACTTTGGAACATATAAGACATCCATTGCTGTCATTCAAAGACTTTGGAACATATAGGACATCTATTGTCACCATTATATGCAATCCTTGTAACATGCTTGGTGAATATTTCTCGATGACTAACAATCACTTATCCCTTTCATCACTTCTCACAGAAGATGATCAATCCAAAGAGAAGGAGAGCTACAAGAGGAGATTCAAACTGAAGATCCCCCCTTAGAAGCAATGAGCCTCTTCTTAGAAGGAGAGCTACAAGAGGAGATTCAAACTGAAGATCCCCCTAGAAGCAATGGGCCTCTTCTTCCTCTTGGTGCTCCCATAAGCAATTGGTGCAATAAATTTGGGAGAAACATTTTACATCTATGTTAGTGTTGGAAATCACTTTGACTATGAGAGATGTGCTAATTAAGCAAGAAACACTTAAAATTCACCAATAAAATCCATAAGAGATGTGGTAATTAAGCAAGAAACACTTCAAAATCCCTAATAAAATCAGTAAAAGCATGGAACTCTATCATTTTGTTGGGAATCTAAAGAAGAATGATTTTATTTTAGAAGTATTATGAATCCATTAAGATCCAAGTAGGACCGAAGAATAATTTTATTTTAGAAGTAAATATGAAGCCATTAAGATCCAATTCAGGACCTCAGAAAGATATGAACATGGATAATCTTTCAAGCTCAAAGAAATGTCCCTCATTAAGGAAAATCAACACTTTAGAGTTGAAAATTCCTTTCAAGCTCAAAGAAATGTCCCTCATTAAGGGAAATCAACACTTTAGAGTTGAAAATTCATGATCCACTAGAAGATTTGTGGATTTCAATTAGCAATTCATTAAAATTAACAGTAACATAAAATTTATTTTGCATGTTCATGGACATCTTCATGTGATAAACAAAAGAAACAGATCTCGGCTATAAAAAGTTACCTTGTGGCAACAAAATTAACATTTCTCTTTTACTCAAATTGGGCTACATTTAGATCATATAACATATCACATCACTCTACATTTATGCTCTTTTTTCATATGCTATAGACTTACAATGTTTCCTTTGCAACATTTGGTGCAACTGCTAGTATATAAAGAAATTGGGAAAAACAATTATTATATATATGTAGAGAGAGCGAGGGTTTTTTTTCAAGTTTTGCAATATAAAAGTGATTTGCAGCTCAAGAGATTTGATGCCTCGGTGTGTGCTACATCCATGGTTAAGACACATCTGTATTGGTATTAATATAAATTAATTGATATTGATATTCAAATAACTATTTCTATATTGAAATATTTTTAAAAAAGTATAAGAATTATACATTTTTAACATTCAAAAAAGAAAATACAAGATTTTTTTAATTATTTTATCTTTTTCTAAATTTGCTATAAATATTTCATATTGATATCCAAATACTTTGTTTATGGTAGTGAAGGATTTTTAAATATCCTTGGGTTGTAATATCAATTAAAGAACCACGTACAATGAGATTAAAACTAAACAAATGCATATATTCATTATTATTAACACATATTTGTTATTATTTTTTTATTATAGTTGATTTTGTATTTTTATTTTAAAAGAGACGCATGTCAACATGAAATTCAACAAGAACAAAATTGCACATAGCCCTCATAGAGCCCTCATTCTGGGCTGTACAGTGCACCTCTAGGAGCAATGAAATCAATTGTTATAAATAATATTTTTGGATGCAGTTTAATTTTTTGGATGCAGTTCAATTGACAACTAGGGTTCGGAAATTGGAATCTAACAATGTGGTTCAATTATGAATTATATATATATATATCGGTTTGGTAGTTATTTTTGAGATTTCTTATATTCAATTTTTAGAATAATATGATAAATTAAATATTTTAATCGATATGATTTAATTTTACATTTTAGTTCATATTTTGTAATTTTTGGTTGTTGTTTATTTAATGGATATTTTGTATATTTTTCTATGTATTTAATGGATATGAGCAAAGTCAGATATTTCATGTTTATTAGATATATAGTATTTATATAATTTTATTATAAATTTGAAAATATTTAGAAAAGTTGACAAATACCAGTCAAATCAAACAATTGACTTGGTTTCCGAATATTCCAAAATTTACATTAAGATCTACAATAGATATGAAAATGCCCAAAATATAGGGCTCGAAAAAATTAAAGTAAATGTTGCAAATTTTTTTTTTTCTAAATGCAGATATGCATTGTATACCAAACTAACCATCTTTATCTCAATTACCAATTATAAAAATATTCTGGTATAAAATCCTAAAGAAAAGTGTTTTATCAATTTTTGACCTCACTTCTTAACATATTGAAAATTTTACATTTAAATCTATAATAGATATGAAAATGCACAAAATGACTAAAAAAAATTTAAGTAAAAATTGCAACTCCTCTTTCTAAATGCAGATATGCAGTGCATTCAAAAACTAACCATCCTTATCTCAATTACCAATTGCAAAAATATTCTGAAATAAAATCATAAAAGAGAAGTGATATCAATTTTTTTACTTTACTTTTTAACATATTCCAAAAATTTATGTTAAATTTACAATAGATATGAAAATGCCTAAAATATAAAGCTAAAAACTTTTAAAATAAAAATTATAAAGCTAAAAACTTTTTAATAAAAATTGCACTCTGCTTTCTAATGCAAATTGCAAGTATACCAAAACTAACATCCTTACCTCAATTACAGTTACAGAATGTTTTTGAAAATAATCAGAATAAAGGAGTGGATTTCATTTTTTTTGAACTTAGCTCTAAAAATATTCAAAATTTACATAAAAAAATTATAATAAATATAAAAATGCCTTAAAATACAAGCTATTTTTTAAATAAAATTTAAACTATCAATTTTTTGACTTACCTTCTAAAATTTTCCAAATTTACATTAAAAAATAATAAATATAAAAATGCCTAAAATACAAGGCTAATTTTTTTAAATAAAAATTAAACTCAAGATATCCCAAAACTATCTTTATGTCCATTACCAATTACAGAAATATTCTGAAATAAAAGCCGAAGATCAATTTTTGGACCACATATGGCCGATTCCAACCAGAGAATTATCTCTGTCATAGTATGCGATGAATGATTTTTTTTTTTTTAACCACATGGTGAATCGGTAACTGCCAGACCTAATCTATGAGAGACCCAGGATCAAACCTCATAGCTACCACTATAACACCAAGAGCATAACCAACCACCTACAAGTCGGATATTTTTTTTTAACCACATGGTGAATCGGTAACTGCCAGACCTAATCTATGAGAGACCCAGGATCAAACCTCATAGCTGCCACTATAACACCAAGAGCATAACCAACCACCTACAAGTCGGATATGCTAACTTCCTATGATTTTAGCAAGAGCAGACTCACGGGAAATTTTCGACCACATATGGCTGATTCCATGCAGAGAATTATCTCTGTCATTGTATGTGATGGCTGATTTTTTTTTTTTTTAACCACATGGTGAATCGGTAACTGCCAGACCTAATCTATGGGAGACCCAGGATCAAAACTCATAGCTGCCACTATAACACCAAGAGCATAACCAACCACCTGCAAGTCGGGTATGCTAAGTTCCTATGATTTTAACAAAAGAAGGCTCACCGGAAAGGGAATGTTCCTATGATTTTAGCAAAAGCAGACTCACCGGAAAGGGCTAAGTTCCTATGATTTTAACAAAAGCAGGCTCACCGGAAAGGGAATGTTCCTATGATTTTAGCAAAAGCAGACCCACCGGAAAGGGAATCCGCCCCTCTAGCCGCCACCACAGCAGGTCATTGTACTCAATAAAATTTGAACTTCGGTCTCCCCGGGCTTCACCCATGTAACTTACCCTCAAACCACACATCACTCTACCATAAT
This sequence comes from Pinus taeda, assembly GCA_000404065.3. Taxonomy (NCBI): domain Eukaryota; kingdom Viridiplantae; phylum Streptophyta; class Pinopsida; order Pinales; family Pinaceae; genus Pinus; species Pinus taeda. The sequence continues at coordinate 103,398 of APFE030301701.1, forward strand.
ATGTGATCACTGACTAATACCTGAAGTAAGAAATAAGGCATCTAGGGACTTTTTTTGGGTCTCTGTAAACATAGACAAAGGAGAGCTTGCATGATTATGGGACCCGGGCAGACATGAGAGAGAAGAATCTGTTAAAGGGGGAGGAAAACGTTATGCCAAAAAAGCGAAACCAAGGCAAAGCATTCTCATCACAACTAAGATATACCAAACTTGCAATATACATATTGCGGAATTCTGCATATTGAATTTGGTCTAGGTTTTGGTTTACTTCAGGAATCTGGTATAGCTGGATTTTTTGTTGATGAGTGTTCTTAATTCTCCAACTAATGCTGGTATAGTTGGATTTTCTGTTGATGAGTGTTTTTAATTCTGGTATAGTTGGATTTTCTGTTGGATTTTTCGATGAATGCTGGTATAGCTAGATCTTCTGTTGAGGAGTGTTCTTAATTTTTGGGTGAATGCTGATATAGCTAGATCTTCTGTTGAGGAGTGCTCTTAATTCTCCAAGGAATGCTCTTCTGTTGATGAGTGTTCTTAATTCTTCGACCAATGCTGATATAGCTAGATCTTCTATTGAGGAGTGCTCTTAATTCTCCAACAAATGCTCTTAATCCTCCATGTAGCTGGATCCTCTGTTGACAATATAACTGGATCCTCTGTTAGCGAGTGTTCTTAATCTATATACAATTATTGAATCTGCAAAAGCAAAACAGAGACTGCTTTCCCCTTTACATTCAATAACCTGGTAAGGCCTGTACTCTCAAAGCTACAGCAGGGTTAACAGATATATTGAATTCAATAACCTGGTAAGGCCTGTAATCTCAAAGCTAAAGCAGGGTTAACAGATATATTCAGTCTGTACATCGACACCATGTCAACGAGCTCGATAATACCGAAGCTGAAGGAACTGGCAAGCCATTTGAGCCAGACCTTCAAGCGAAAGCCAAAGAGTAACTCTGACATGGAGGACATTCCGCCGCGTATGCCGACGGTGCTCTGCATCATCGGCTGCTCGGTCTTCGCCATCGTGGCGTTCCTGATAGGTATCATGGTACTCCTGGGTTACCTCATATACCACCCCTCCCTCCCTTCATTCAGAGTAGAGGAGGCCGCCCTCGACAGCTTACTCCTGGACGCCAAATTCGTGCTCACCTCCGAGATCACGATTCTGCTGCGCGTCCACAATCCCAACAACAAAGTGACCCTGAATTACGAGTCCCTGGGATTCGAACTCCAGTTCGAGAAGCACACCATCTCGACCTACATTTTGGGGGCTTTCTCGCAGGTGCCCAAGAACACCACCGAGAGGCTGTTCGTCATGAGCGCCCAGCGGGTGCAGCTGGAGGCGAACGAGGGGGAAGATCTGAGCTATTCCATTCAGGGAAACAGGGTTAGTTATGATTTTGTGGGCAAAGTCAGAACCAAGGCCAAATTTGGCCACATTTCTTCCACGAAGTATTGGCTGCATACCACATGCCAATTGGAGTTCAGTCCTCCTCCCCTCGGCAACGGGACACTGGTAAATCGTCACTGCCATTCAAGGAAATGATGGGAATGTACCAGTACTAGTACTACATGTTGGTTGCATAAATTGTTTGCTAAATTTGTATATTTTGGGGAGGGATTTGGCGATATCCCGCAGCTTCTGCTAATGATATTCGGCTCCAATTTTTTTGTGGCTTTTCGAGCCGATGGTGAAAATTCTGTGAATTTCATGGGTATGAATGACATTGTAGCGCGGAGGACATGTATTCCACATTCAAGATGTACATTGTCAATGTCAAATATGTACGGTTGTTTGTAGCGAAATGGTGAGTGGCTCACTTTTTCTGTCTGGCCTTTTATTTTATTTCCTTTTCCTTGGAAGGAAATAAAGGTCGATAGCAAATTGCTTATAGGTTGATTTTGTTGTTAATTAGAGTGAGAAATTAGGTGTATTTATCTCTTCTTATTTTTTTCTTACAAGATGGTATAATGGATGTATTTTTTAAAGTTACAGCAATTTGTTTATTAGGTGGTTTTGTTGAGAAATTAGGTGTATTTATTAAATTATTTTTGGTTATTCCTTAAAAGATGGTATATGCATGGTTTTTTTTTGTCTTTTATAAAGATGGTATTATGCATGCTTTTTTTTTCCTTTTCTAAAAATGTTTTTTTTTTTTTTTTAAATGGTATAGGAGATAGAAATAAACTTTGATAGCAAATCGTTTAGTGAGAATATATATATAAAATCGTTTAGTGAATATATATATTGCTGAGGTTAAATGTGCTTACTTATTTTAATTATTGAGTCACATTATCATTATTCATATAAAATAATATATTTTTATAAATAAACGTATTTATAAAATTTAATATATTTATTATATTAAATAAAAATAAATATTTAATTTTATTAATAAAATAAAATTATATTTTATATATATATATAACAAAATATTATATATATTAATAAATTATATATATATATTTAAAAAAAAGATAACCATAATTTATTTTTAAGATAGTAGTCTCAAACATTTTAGTTTTTATTTTGTAAATTAAACTTTTTTATTTTTCAAAATGTTTTCAAAACCAATTTATATAGATAAATCATATAATGCTAAATTTTCTTTTTATATAGAAGGATTCTCACCGTTTCTAGGAAACGAGGAGAATCACCCATCTATCTTTTACAAAGAGACTCAAAAAATAAAACTAAACATTCTGGTTTAGTACAAAACATGAGATAAGATGAGATAGACTAGACTTATAGACCATTAGGAATTTGTGGAAAATATAGGCGGTGGGTCCTTTGCACTTGAACAAGAGGAATAGGAGTATCAAAATCACATTGAATATGACCTTTTACGTGGGCCAACCTTGCATCAAGCTTTTCCATAAAAAGAACGTTGATTTTTCAACATTCTTTTGATATCCTCTAGCGAAAAAACACATTATACCTTTCCAGTCACTTATCCTTTAGAATCACACCCAACAATGTCTTTATTTGCCAATATAGTGCAATTGAATTGAGGTATTGCTTCCTCCAACCCCTAGTACAACTAAGGTTTGGAACCCAATAGGATACCTCTTTCGATATCTTAGAATCAAAATAAGATTGTCTCTCAACACCCACCATGGTTTCCAAATTTTGAATTTCTTGTCGAATCTCAAGAGGAACATCATTGAAGTAAACTTAAGCAGAGTCATTAGGAAAATATACAAACCCTACATTGACCTTGGGATCTATTATTGTTGCTTCCTCTCCTACTACACAAATGTTTCTTGGTAGGCATGGTGCACAAGAGAGGTTGTTTCTTCAAATTCCCATGTGAATGTCCATAATTGGGAGTGTGAGGTGTGCACAAGCCTGTAGCATACACAGTTATAACACATTGTCGATAGTAAGCCAATTACCGACACTAGATGTTTGACACTAGCTCAGGCCAAGGAGCAAGCCACCCTTGCCAAGCTCACAGAGGTAATAATCCAATCCACCCTTGCGGCCTACAATTCTTTGAGCATTGAGACACGATGATAGACAGACTCTGAAAATAGACCCAAAACTAGATAAGAGCTCACCTTCCTCGTCTATCTCCTTCACCCCACTAGTACCCACTATTCTCGTCTGGCTTTCAAAACTCAACCTGAGCTTATCCCAATTAAGCTTGAAACTAACTCAAACATCGACAATATGGGGTTCAACTCCTCATCCCCACACAAGATCAAGCCTCTTTCGCTCCTTGTTGAGCTCATATCTCTCACCATCCCCTCGACCTTGATACTAATAGTCATTTGTAGTGTTGCATGCGTTCTTATGCCAGTGATGAGCACAACCCCTAGCCTTTAATTCCCATCATGTTAGCAGGGTAATGGGCTTGTCCCACGAGACCCCCACTTGACCACCAAACTCACCCCCATCGAGGACACAATCTTAAATATTAAATTGGTGTATGGGATCTCCTTATTTGTGCATTAAGGGACCTCCTCCGTGAAGCGATTTGACTACAAAACTCTATTGAAGTGTACATACTCTACCTTCTATGGACTTGAAGTTATGGCCTCTTACTAAAAAACATATGTTTTTAATCATTAGACCAACTTAAATTGTAAAATAAATGTTATAAAGAAATAAAAATACATTATATTAAATTTAATTAAAATTAAAAGAGAAAAATAATATCTTAATATTTAAATAATAAAATTAATTTATATTTAAATAAAATAATATATTAAATTTAAATGTATATTATTAGTCCCTACCTCTGTCAGGGACTATAAAAATCGCTTCATAGTCAAAGTCCCTTGATTCTCGATTACTTTGCTGACTTTTTGTGACATTTTAGTAACTTTAACCAAAGTTTTCAGAAAATGTTGAAAATTTGCATTTTCCCATACATTATTTTTTTCTTCTAATTTTCTATTAGCTGAACGAGCCTTGATGTGACATAATTCCCTTGGCTGAGGGCGATTTAATTTTGGTATTTTTCAAATAATTTTAAAATGAAAAAATACTAATTTTCTAAATGACCATTCCATTGGTGAGTGCTCTGACACTAGCATTGTTAGCTTGACACTAACATTGACTTTGTTAAACTAACATTGTTAGTGCTCTGCCCAAGTCCTTTATGTAAGCAAGGGGTGGGGTGAGGGGGCGTATGCAATCATAGCCAGTTGTGCAGGAGAATGAGTGTGCAATGAGAATGCGTGTACAAAGCAAGAACATAAACCTTTTTCCATACAAATGAAATTATTTTAACTTTAAGCATAAAATTTAATTTAATTTTAAACTTTTACACATTTAGCTATGCGGAATAATAGGTGTATGGAGTCAGGGATGTGTGCGAAGTAAAGGATGTGTGGAATATGGGGCATGTGCGAGAGAACGAATGTGCATACTAGATTCCATATGGAGTTTAGTCCTCCTCCTATCGGTAACATGATACTTGTAAGGATGTGTGGAATATGGGGCATGTACAAGAGAACAAGTGTGCATACTAGATGCCATACGGAGTTTAGTCCTTCTCCCTTTGGCAACATGATACTTGTAAATCACCACTTCAATTCATGGAAATGATGGGAATGTAATTTCCATGAATGTACCAATGCTAATACTACTTGTTGGTTGCATAACTTGCTTGCTAAATTTGTATGTTTTTTTTGTGGGGGTGGGGGACAATTTTGGCAATATCCCGCAGCTTCCAATAATGAAATTCAACTACATTTTTTTTGGCTTTCAAGTTCGTAGTGAAAATTATGTGCATTTCATGGGTGTTAGGGTTCGAATTTGGATTCCTATTTACCCATCAAACAATTTTTTTTGATGTTTTGGATCTTTATACTTCTCGTCAATGAACATTATGTTAAAATTTTTCCCATCAAGAGTGATGTTCTAATAATAAATTAGCCCTTCACCAATAAAGATTTGGTTTAAAAATTACCCTTAAATAACATAGTTAATCGTAGATTTTGCGAATATTTTGGAATTTGATAGATAGTAGTTTTTTTTGGACCCCACTCATGTCTATCAAATTCCAAAATATTCTCCAAAAATAATAAATAATTTGTTGAACTAACATAAATACTATGACTTTAAACAACTTTACTCATATTGAACTCATGCTTTTGTAGTACATAACAATATTAAGCTTCTATATTACACATGCCTCAAGTAAATACTTTTGTAATACATAACAATGTTAAACTTCTATATTGCACATGCCTCGAGTAAATACTTTTGTAATACATAACAATGTTAAGCTTCTATATTGCACATACCTCGAGTAAATGCTAATGCCTTCAATAACAACAACAAATCTAAATAACAAAAGGGAGAATATTTAAAAGCTGAAGTATTCAACATCAAAAGATATTCATACAACATAATCCCTTGCTTCTATACTACACATGCCTCGAGTAAATACTTTTGTAATACATAATAATGTTAAGCTTCTATATTGCACATGCCTAAAGTAAATGCTAATGCCTTCAATAACAACAACGAATCCAAACAACAAAAGGGAGAATATTTAAAAACTGAAGTATTCAGCATCAGAGGATATTCATATATTCATGCAACATAATTCCCTGGAGAAGGGACTCGCTGATTTTATATAAAACATAGCACTAATTTTTTTTAGCTTTCATTCGGGGGCATGTAATGATATTACATGATACAACTAGTCCAAATCCGAGATGTTTTCCATGTGAAACTGTAGTCTAAATTAGTACGCTTATAATAAATTAGCACCACAAATCCGAGATCTTTTCAATTCTAGAGAATTGATTAGCACCACAAAGGAGACATTGCTTTCCAAAGATAATATAAAATTCTTGATGAACTAATTTATATATACTAGTTGCATATGAAGATGCATATCTCTCTCAAAAGGATCCACATACCAAAATTTTAAATTTACGTTGTTATGTATGTATTTAATCAACACAAGATTTTAAATATTGGAAATCATATAAATCTATGTTACACATCAGATAAAAAGACACAATGAATTTTAGAATGAAACAATATTAAATGTTGTAAATCTAAATACGTTAAAGTTAATTAAACTTGTTTATTTTTTTTTTATCACTCTCGGTAGGTTTTTACAATTATGTTGGTTTTACAAATTTTCTCAACAAACTCTAACATTAATAGTGAAATTCTTTTTCCTTTTCACTTTCTACAAATATAATGATTATTTAGAAAAGGCTTTATAAGGACAACTAAAGTTGCCCCAACTGATCTTGTCCTTTCAGTATCGTGATACAACCAAAATAGTAGTGCACATTACTTATTTCGGTCCTATGTCGAAAATTGGACATCGAAGGGAAATACTAAAATCAAATAATATTTATCATAGTATGATAAGAGTTAGCCCTGTTTCTTGTACCAATCCTCTTTTGAAGAGAAACTATAATATTTGGCATTAGGCATAGGTCCTCCCTACTCAACTTCATGTTGGAGGTCAAAAGTTTAATGTATACTACCTTTTTTGAAAAGAAGGTTTATTAGAGCCTCCTAAGAGTATCTTCATGTTCATCATTTCAATTAAGAGCTTACACACTTCCTGCATTTGTTCCATCTAGAAAAGTCCATAGATGATCCCATTGAAAGTATAAGAATCTGGAAGTAGACCATTAACTACCATTTCCTTCCCCATCCATATCCTGCTTCATGCCATCTTCCTTACAATGCCCATTTATTGTGGTGTTGTATGACACAAAATTAGGAGACAAACCCTTCCCAATCATTTCCACTAATATTTGGTATGTTTTTTTCAACATGTTCTTGCAAAGATCATTAATGATTTCATCATATGCAATAACATCTGACTAGAGAGGCTCATGCACTATCCTATAAGAATTTTAGAAGCATCGTACATTCTACCTTTCGTACAATAGTAATTATTCAAAATGTTAAAGATAGTAGTGTTGGGACTTGTAAAGTGCACAAACAAACAAACAATTCCACAATAAGTAAAAGTGTTAGGTCAAAGACCTTTTTGTTGCAGTCATCCTACCACTATAAAGCTCATTGCATATCACACTCCTTATAATGTTCAAGGATCAAAGTGTTACAATTTTGTAAATTAGTAATAAGACCTTTGTCTAACAGTTCCCAAAACACATTCTCTGCCTCCTTAGTCATGGATTTCCTACAAAGTCCCTGAACTAATAAATTGTTATCAAGTGTGAGGTTCCTCTCTATCATATTATCACAAAGGTCGAACCATTGAAGCATATTTTTCTATACATTTGAAAATCATAAGTGAGTTGTGGTTTTATACCTTTGTCAACCATCCAAGTGAAGAAATCCTTAGCTTTGTCCATCTCCCCTGCCATCTAAGTCTATCATGAGCACAATGTACATATATTTCCTTAGTAGAAAACCTCTTTTCTTTATCTCATTGAAAGAATCAATATCTTTCTCAATGTACCCTTCTTTATAGAAGCGATCTAGGGAAATATTGAAGCATTTATATAAACATCGATTTCAGGCATTTTTTGTTAAATTCTCCAAAAAGTTTGAACCACCTCTAAAATCATCCCATGTTGCACCAACACACTAATTTCCATGTTACAAAATGTGGCACAAGAAACCCAATCCTGGACTTCTCAATAGAATTGATCATAGAAATCAACATTTTTGAATTTTTATTTATCAAGATATAATTAATTAAGATAGAAGATGCCATACTATACATATGCCCTATAGATGCTAAGAACGATGGCTATATATTCTGGAATTTGTGGAGAGCCCATGTTCTTAAAATAATCTAAAGTCATCTGGAAATTAACTTGAAGCCAAATACTAACTTCTGAGAATCTCCATCCTTTTATTTGGGGTAAAGGTGATTTGCGTAGGGATGTTGCTTCTGTAAATACTTTTTTTAATGACAGAGCTACTAAATCTTCCATGGTAGGGAATCCTAAAGGAAACATATAAAATCTAAAAAGTGATATAGACAATGATAGGACTTACCTATATTCAAATCAATGGGAGTCATTCATTCCTTCAACTATCACTAGGAAACAACTAAAGAGATGAGTTGATTGCCATAAACTTTGAAGGAGAGGGTATCGATATCCTCGTAGTTGAATCATCAGGATGAGACATGCGTGGTTGGAAAATATGAAGATCAATATGAGTCAAAGGCTTGAAGAAACCTTGTGTAATGCCCCACTTAAATCTTATCCTGCAAATTTTGTTAATGGTTACATTACCTGAAAATATTGAGAAATATTGGTGAATACTTTCATTTTGGAAACTATAAATTTATTCACTAATATACAATTCATTATTTCTATTTTTCCCAACTTGCCTTCTCAAGTTGAATCTTAGGTAGGATATGGTGCTCTCCATTTAATTACATCTCACAATCCCAAATGTACTCTCACATTTACTAGGGAGAAGACATGGTCCTCTTCATTCAATTACATCTCACAATCCCAAATGTACTCTCACATTCTCCAATGTACTCTCACATTTACTTGGGAGAAGACATGGTCCTCTCCAACTAATTATCAATATATATATTCATCTCACATTCCCCAATGTACTCTCACATTTACTTGGGAGAAGACATGGTCCTCATCTCACATTCCAAAATGTACTCTCCCATTAATTACCTAATTTTATATTCATATCACATTTCGAAATGTACTCTTAGATTTACTTGGGAGAAGAGAAGTCCACTGTAAGGATGAAGGGGGAATTAATGACATTAATAAGAGGTGGTTGAGGTGGAGAAGATAGGAAGGGCATAAAAGGGGAAGGAGGAAGGGAGAAAAGGGGATGTTGGGTCTTGCTTATGATTTTAGGGTTGGCTTTGATTTTAGGATTTGCTGTGATTTTTGGAGACCTTAGGAAGCCGTGGAGGTTTCTTGGGTTGTTGAGAGGAGGGAAATATTGTTCATCTTGGTCTGGATCATTCATCTTGGACACGCATACTACATTTGGTTGGACTTGGGCTCGGAGGGCTAGGGAACCTGTGGAGGTTTCCTGGGCTAGGGATTATTTCCTAATTGGCTGGGAGGTAAATCCAGTTGGGTCCATCAAGAGGAGCGTTCAGCAGGAGCAGCAGGTCAAAGGCATCTCCACCAACCACCGGTACAGGTATTTCTCCATAGATTACTCATGTAAATTTTATTATAATGAAATATTCACCATAAGTCATAAGGATTAGAATGTAAATGGTAAAATTTTATTTGTTTAAAAGTGTTGTAAGTAAATAAACTATTGTCTCTTATTGCATTTAAATTCATCAGAAATAGATCTATTAGCAGACCCTAGGATAGGGTTCTTACACATGGTATCAGAGCTTTGGTTCAAAATCTGAACCCAAAGCCCACTAAACTCAATATTATACATGCTAGAAGGAGGCCTTCAACCTCTGACCTTGAGGTTAAGCTATTGCGGTTAACAACCACACGCCTTAACCAACTTGGCCAATTCCGCTAAATAGATCTCTGAGTTCACGTCAAGAGTTAGATTGGATATGTAAATTCGACAATTATCACAAGTTTCTCCACAGTTTTCGTCGCATTGTTTAATTGTCTCGGCCAGCGCACCATAACTACTAGTCACATTTCTCGAATAATTTCTACCAATATTGACCCCTTGTGCTTGAATTTTCTCTTCTGTTGCACGCTTCATCTGTTCCTTTCGTATTGAGGATTCCGCTTGCATCTTTACCAGCTCTGCATTTTGTTTTCTTTAGGCTTCATGCTCTTACATTCTCTTTCTGGCCAACTCATTCTCATAACGAGCCATCTGTGCCTTTGCTTGTGCTTGTTGGTGGATGAGCTACCTTTGTTCTTCATACATTACCCTGTTGTCTTTCAATGTCCTTTTGAGCTTGCATCACTTGGTACTCGGCCTTCTCTGCCGCCAACTGAGCCTGCCTACTCTCCTCTTGCTGCCTCATGATCTCAAACACCCTTTTAGTGTGTGGAGAGCTGTTGATTTCTTGCAGAGCCTTTGCCCCTCTTTCCAGTGACTTGGGATCAAATCCTGACGCAGAAGGTTTGGTCTCTTAGGGGCTGCAACAGGCTCTGTTGTATTAGAGGATGAAGAATATACGGAAGGAAAATGAAACAGGCCATCTGCATATGCAGGATCGAGGAATAAAGTTGTTGATGCTACTATTGTTGCGAGACCTACGCTGTAAATCCTTGATAACGCCATTCTTTACAGAATTTAAATGATATCATATTCATGGCCCATTGTTGCGAATGAAAATTCAAAAGAATTAAAGCTAATATTCGATATGTGTTTTGGGGTCCATTCAAAAAGCTGGGAAATGCCTGCATAGACCTTGTTCTAGCACTCAAAACTGTGGGTTTTCCGTGTACCAATATTGCCCCTTGGCTCTTGGTATCCACCATACTTTTCTGCCCGTAATTATCATATCCCATGCCTCTCTCAGAACAAGGAAGGATGCCATACTATGACAATCCCAACGCCCTAATATAGTTGTTCAAGGTTGAGACAGTATTCGATCCAATTAACACTCCCACAGCTTTATCGAGCAGCAGTGAAACCTAGTGAGTTTAAGGGGCTAGACATGCATTAAACCAGGGAGGGTTGCAATACAAATCCCAAAGGCTAAATTCACTCACAAACACACAAAATGTGCTGTAATTGGCGTGAAAGATAAATATATTTGGTACGAAAAAAACTGTGGTGCAGATGAAGGGCATGCTGCAAAGAAAATTGTAACTGGTAAAATCATGAAAGCTACAGCATGAGCGGTGGTATCAGAGAGCTCAGGTAATACTAATAATGATAAGGATAAGTTTTCGAGGATAAGGATTAGAGTTTTCAGTGGAAGATTTGTGAATTTGATGCTTATATAGTGTTTGAGGGCTGCGTTGTACCTTTGGGAGATGCTATGAGTGTATAGGAGGAAATTTCTTCCCAAGAGGGATTGAAGTAGTTATTTTGATACCCTGGTAACTATATAATATGAGAGGCTCACTACATATATTAGGATGATTCTCACAAGTCTTCTTTTATGTCAATTTTACTCTATTATTGTTAAAAAGTTTGAGCAATTGTTTGATGTCTAATTTCCTTCTTTGAGCTCTGTAAAGTACTCAAAGTCAATTCCTACGAAACATTATGGGCCTCAATCATCTCTCATCTCAAACATATCTTTAGTAGTGAACTTGTAAGGTTAGGTTATTACCTTTTCCCAGGCAATTATATTTCCCCTTTCTATAAAGAGTATATGCCTGTATTTTCTTTTGGAGTGCTCATAGGCATGTGTAATTTTGTAACTTTACAATCAATTTCAAGTTATGGTCAAAACAAGAATTCATTTCCAATTCACTCACGCTTTATAACTACTAGTTATAATTCCTGTGCATTACTTTTCTAGTCAGGCATTTACAGATATAAAGAAAATACATTTAGCAGGAAAACCACTGAAACATTACAATATCACTAGCACAGCTAGTTATCTTGAGATGAGCAAATATAACTGCTTCGAAAGTCATCCACTTGAAATTATAGGACCGGTCTAGAGTAAAAGAAGACCTCGCCGCTAAACTATTGTGACCTGTAAAGGAGCTAATTTATTAAGCTTTTATTTCAAACCCCTGTTCCCCATAGTTTGCAAAAGCTTAATTCGTAGCGTCCATTGTAGTAACCTGGGTACCTAAAGTTTAGAAGTTTATTACGTCCCTTAGGATGCCATAAATACATATCTTTGCCTTCAGCTCATTATTACCATTCTTGAAAAATCTGAATATGTTTCATAGATGCTTTTAATTTTGCTCGTATTCTTCTTGTATATGCAAAAATTATATTTACAAATAGAAGCTCCTACAATTTTTTTTTTAAGATAAGCTGGGGGAGTAGAACCTAGGTTGTGAATGAAAAATGATGGGAAACTCTTAGGTAATAAGATGCAGATTGTGAAATCCAAGAGAGGAGACTAGTGCGACATCGCAAACCCACTGGCATACAACTCTTATCCTTCCAAGTTAGGATGGTTGATGATGTAGGCAATAAGTTGCCAAAGTTTGTGAAGTTCTACAACTCCTATTTTGGAATTTTTAAGAGTGAATTGTATAGGATGGAGGGGGGACTTTCACCCAAAATGTTGTAGATATGAGAGTGTTTTTCCTACATTTTTTTTTTTGGCCTGAGAGCCTCTAGTAAAGAACCTTCAACACCAATAATAGGCATTAATCTATAAATTACTGGAATACAATCTTCTAACAAACATTTCCCTCACATGTAATCAAAGAGCTAGAAAAATGTATTCATCCATAAAGGTTGCTTCCTTCCCAAATGTATATTTTGTTTTAGTCCTCTTCTTGGTGGGTTAGGAATAAGGTGTGTAAAGTGACTTGTTCTAGTTGAAATGTTGGACGTTGAACATTGATCTGATTTGATTGTTTTAAGTTGATATTTGTTTGACTGAACTGGCTGGTTTCAGTTTTGGTTTGGCATTTTCTTAATACACTAATATAGATAGAGATTTTATTCTAGGAGATGCTATATAAAGGGATAACATCCATTCTTGACTTTCACACCCAATTATAGGGCTTATGCATGTTTGTATTCATTCCTTTGATTGCAACATGATTAAGTTGTCATTAGTTAACAACTATTAGCTATCATATAAATTGAACCCCTTGACTGATTGTGGGCCAAGATTACAAGGCTTTTGGTATTCGTACTTTTATGAGAATCTAGAAACCCTTGTATACTTTAAAGTGAAGAGATATCTTACACCTTAGGTTCTTAGAAGGACTTCTCCCCAAATTAAACAAAGAAAAAAAAGGGGGGGCCACTAGCATTCATAACATTTGCTCTTTTTTTCAATGACTTAGAGAGATGCATCTCATGCTACTTAGAAATAGAAATCCATTAATGTACAAACATTTGATGTTACAAGATGTGATTCTCCACACTTCCAATATGGCACACTCAAAACAATGGTTAGAATTAGTGTATGTTTGGGTTGGTATTCCAGTTTCCATGGCACATTCTACTTGCCATCTTTGTAGCAGCTTGCAATGCATTCGAGATTGTGACACTTGAATCATGGATTTCCTGCATAGCGGATAATTCTGACATCGTTATGAGAACTCATATGGCCAGTGCCAATACCTCCCCATATTCATTAGTTAGCACTAATCACTTTTGCCTCTCCCAACACAGTGTTATGGCTCAACACAATGTTGCACCTCATCTATACAACCTCCAGCACAAGATGACTCCTTTAGTGCTAAGCATAGTAACAATATGTAATAAGTAATAAAACTCACTGTTTTGGGTACTCTCATCGTTTCCACCTTGTGGGGATTGCGGGCTTCAAGGTGGGGTTTATTAATTTAGTCCCCAACAAGAATTGTAATCTCTAGAAAAGATGCAGATTCTATTTAAGATTGGGTTAGCAAAAACATGTTGGTGCTACTTGTATATGTGGTGAGGGGTTGTTTGTATAGTCCTTGCTTAAACCACTGGTTTGTACTCTTATCACTTAAGATATCTCCTTAAGCATAAAGAAACCCAATAGTGATGGACAATGTAGAATGAAAAGATCCAATTGCAGGGTTCTATCATTATTCTTGTAGTCTTGTTTTACATTCCTTTCTAGCCTTTCATATCTATGCTCCTGTGTTTGTCTCCAAAGCTTTTCAAGAGTTCATGGTGTGCCTGATTTAGAGTTTTGGAAACTTGTTTTACCATAAGTACTGACAATAGGTATCCAATTATCTGTGATTGACAGTAACTTCTTTTCCAATGAACCAACCAAAATGCGTCTATTTCATCTTACACAACCAATCAGATTCAAGTCCTTCTAGGTGTAATGGGGAAAATCAGATTTTCTAATAATTTTTCATAGGATTTAATAAAAATAAAGACGAAAGCTTGCCTATTCAAATCTCTTGGTTTAGAGGCTTTGCAAGTTTGTTGATCTCATCTAACTTCAGAGTGGGAAATCTCTCAAGTAATTCCTGATTGATACGATTTCCTTCTTGATGATATTTATTGTCATGATTTCCGTGATTAATCCTCCCATCAATTTTCCCTGCAAAAGCGTTTCAATTATGATCATGTGGACTTATGTTTTTCTTTTCCATTCTCAGGGTCTGATATGATCTTCTTCACCCCCACACCCATTTCATTCATTGCAATGTGCCTGGACTTGCCTCCCTTGGCCATCGTAGCACTCCAATCAAATTTATGCTACATTTTTTGTTTGGATTTACCAGCTCTGAGTCCCTTTGGCTTCTAATGACAAAACCTAGAATTTCTAAACATGGGGAAATAACCTTTCATAACCATAATTCATTATATAAATCCACCCCAGATTCATTATCAAGCTTCTTAATGACATTTCCATCAATTAGAGTCAGTCCTTTAACAAAATTCTCAAATATAATTGACAGATATACGAACACAGTTAAACCACATATATATAAAACAAACACTCTTCTTTTATCATGAATTATCTACCAAACAGATCGTAGAGGAGTGATCCACCACCCAACCATAGGATGTTGTTGTAGGTTCCATTTGCAAGCAGATCTATGAGACCACAAGGACAAATGATGGCTGTTAGATTATCTTTCTTGCTTAACCCAACCCCAAATGTGCAGAATAGTCAAAACCATACAACTACCATGATTGGAAACTGTTCTAGATTTCTTACACAACTACTAATCAACTACAAGCCTAATATTCTTAGCCAGACACCAAACAAGATCATGATCTCCTTTCGCTACCTTACAATCAATTTGGAATCCATTCCCTCCAGTGGTCTGGTGTAGGCATGAAGAGTTTGTGCTATTGATTGTTCTATATGAATACTTGGAATTGGTAGATTGTGACTCATTTGCAGTGAACAATTGGTTAAGATCGTTGAAATTTATTTCATGGTACACATATCTACACTTCTTATGAGCAAAATGCTAACTAAAACCAGTCTAAACTACTTTCCAAACAATGTATTGTTGAGAGTCGAGACTCAAAAATCTGGACTAAAACTTCACAGTTGTAGACACTGGTTTAATGGAAAACTCGGAGCATTGGATTATTAGTACTAACTCTACATAAAATCTCCATCTATAAATTTTTAAATTATGACAGCAAGCACTATTGTAGCTCCCAATTTCACATTTATTTATTAACTTAAAAGGAAGAATCACAAAGCAAAAGTTATCTCAAAAACTGACGGTCTCACACTCCTATCTACAAAATGTCCTGCCTCTCTTTATAGATCTAGAGAGATTAGGGTTACAACTTACAATAACTAAACCAATGCATCCCTGTGGTGTTGCTAGGCTAGACTAATGTGCCTAGCCTTCAGGGATAATTTCCTCGATAAGAGCACCCACTAAAGAACTAGGCACATGCATTTACCTTCTCGTCAATGAGATGTCAAAAACCAGACCAGGCTAAGCAGATTTTGCTAGTGCACCTTCCTGCATGAGTAATAGTGTTAGAGTTCATGCACCCCAACTGGAGGATGATTGTGGCATGTATACATGCACATTCCTTGATATGCACCCTCACTCAAACTCCTCATACAAGCGCTCTAACTACCTAGGTATCTGCGCCCTACTCTAAGAATAGATCATGCATGTGTTCTAACTTACTGAAATGAAATCAAAATGAAAACTGAACTAAACTGGAACTTTTTAGTTTGGAACAACAATGAAGTGACCACTGATCTAAACTAGAACCTTCTAAATTTGGCACAACAATAAATTGATTGTAATCGATGGTTGCAAAACTTCAACATGCATGCACCATCTGCCTCTCTACTTAAATGCACCTCACACACTCCGATGCTTACAAGCACCCAGGAAAATTGTTGTCATAATTGTTGCTAGACTTACTCATTGTGTGTGTACCTTGGTGCAGTGGAGAAGACTTTTTTTTTTTGAGCTAAACTAGATAAAATAAGAGGAGACAACACCCTATGTAATTCTGGAGATCTGTAATCCATGTGCTTTGTCTGAATATGGAATTGCAACTTAACCAAAGATAAAAAACACTTAACCTAAAAGCACATCTAAATTTTGAAGGGATGGCACCTTGCTAAGCTAGAAATGCACCCCCAACAAGGATGGTGCATGCATGTTCAAGCATGCACGCCTCTATCACAATAATTCCTACTAAGGGCATAAACATCTCTATTGTACAATAAGTGAGGTATTTCAGATTTACTTAAGCATACCACATTGAAGGAGAATCACATTTGGAGATTTTTGAGTTTTGGCAAATATAGTTGATTCAGAGCAAGAGGATGATGACATCGATAGCATGCAGAGGGCGTTGATGAGGACCCCAAACTAGGAGATGATTGTGAGGATGTGTGGTAGTATGAATTTTTTATTTTATTTTAGAGGACATTTAGAGCCTCTATGTTATGTATATTTTGGTTCATGTATGTAATTGCACTTGATGCCATTTTGCTATATTCACCCTCACATGCTATATACTCCAGAAAATTTTGCATATTTCGTGTCAAATGATTTTTCCATATTCACCTTCACATTGATGTACATGAATATATGATTCTTTTATTAAAATTTGAATATTTGTCTTTTACTGTTTACATATGATTGATTTTTTTTCCTAGTTCTTGTCAGGTTTGAGATTTTGCAATTTCATTTTATGGACCAGTTCCAATTCTAATAAAATTGTTTCATACTAAACACAATCACATTCCCCAAGGAAATGTATATATTTCTTAACACTTTAATGCTAGCATGAGCCAAATGTTAAAAGGAAAAAAAAATGGGTGGCAGTGATACAACAAAGTGAATGGGAAAAGGTCTAGACTGAGCTCTACCCCCTCATGAGCTCTTACCCAGTTTCTGGCTAAATCACAATCTATCAAAATGAAAGGAACTTTGAATATCCCAAACCCTGATTAGCAAAGAAGTGCTTCATCTTCAAGGGGTCAATAAGAATTATCATGAACCAATGAAAACTTGCAATCGAAGCCATGTATGTAAAATTAATAATAATAACGCTCACAAGAAGGGTGGTAAAATATGTCGAGGAAAGGAATAACTTAGGTCCCATGATTGCTCCTTTTTCACATTATAATACTCAAGGATATTGTGAACTTCATAGTCGACACAAGATAGTGGCATCCTCCATGAAGTAGACACCACACCATGTCATTGATCACTTATAGCCCAAGATCTGCTACCTGGGAGGGTGCAAAGACTATGCGTCATGACTACCCCTCACTTTTTCTTTGAGCATATGTGATGCCCATTTTTGACTTAGACAACTACCTATGTTAAAGTTCTATTTTGTAGTTCCATGTTATTATGTAATATTGATGCATTTGGTTTGACATGTGAAACTACTTATATAAATCAATTGATAGATTTGATATTGACGATAGAAATGGTTGATGTATGGCCTACATGTATGACTCACTTAGTGATGGATTATCTAGCGTGTGAATTATCAAAATTATTTTGGTTCATATATAGTTCAAGTGGATATGATTTATTTAAAATGAATGACTTAGTGAATTTATGATTTACTTCTAGTATGAATTGTGAGACTGACACGTGGATACTAGACTTAATAATGTGATGATTATATGTCTTGTTATTATATAAATGCATGAATGAGAGCTAACCCGCAGGGGGAAAGAGATATATGATACTTGAGATCTACTCTTCCATTGAGGGAAGGTCGAGACATCTCATGAGGAAGGTATAATGCACATTATTCTACTACATTTGGCATCTACTTGATATGCACTCTCATGACACGAGTAAAATGCAAATGACAGGTGGCAAGATGACCTGACTGGATTATTCGATGACAAGTCCAACCAGCTTTGTAGAGTGGTTCGTATTAGGGCGTTGACCCTAGTTGTGAAGGAGGGGTGGAGGCATTTCCCACCATGTATCCTCCAAAACCTAGAATCGTGGGAGGGCAGTGGTGGACAAGCTCCCTTAGATACATGATAACGATTGCCAGTTGCCTGCTGGGGAAGTTAGGTCAATGTAGTCGATGCTTCCACCATGTTGGTTTTATCAGTGGTTAGTATGGCCGTTGCCATTAATAAAGCAACAAAGGACGGATAGGGTGGGAACGGAAGTAGGTCAAGATGGATAGGAGGATATAGATCAGTTGGAGACTCTTGATGGGAAGTAATGCCATTGTTTGACTTATCAAATTTTACTGCTATAAATCTCTGGTTTTCTATGCTTTCGAACTCCTAGTATCTTTTCATTCTAACTTCGGGACGAAGTTTTCTTAAGGAGGGGTGTATGTAATGCCCCACTTAAATCTTATCCTGCAAATTTTGTTAATGGTTACATTACCTGAAAATATTGAGAAATATTGGTGAATACTTTCATTTTGGAAACTATAAATTTATTCACTAATACACAATTCATTATTTCTATTTTTCCCAACTTGCCTTCTCAAGTTGAATCTTAGGTAGGATATGGTCCTCTCCATTTAATTACATTTCACAATCCCAAATGTACTCTCACATTTACTAGGGAGAAGACATGGTCCTCTCCATTCAATTACATCTCACAATCCCAAATGTACTCTCACATTCCCCAGTGTACTCTCACATTTACTTGGGAGAAGACATGATCTTCTCCAACTAATTATCAATATATATATTCATCTCGCATTCCCCAATGTACTCTCACATTTACTTGGGAGAAGACATGGTCCTTATCTCACATTCCCAAATGTACTCTTCCATTAATTACCTAATTTTATATTCATATCACATTTCCAAATGTACTCTCAGATTTTCTTGGGAGAAGAGAAGTCAATTGAAAGGATGAAGGGGAAATTAATGATATTAATGAGAGGTGGTTGAGGTGGAGAAGAGAGGAAAGACATAAAAGGGGAAGGAGGAAGGGAGAAAAGGGGATGTTGGGTCTTGCTTATGATTTTGGAGTTGGCTGTGATTTTAGGATTTGTTGTGATTTTTGGAGACCTTAAGAAGTTGTGGAGGTTTCTTGGGTTGTTGAGAGGAGGGAAATATTGTTCATCTTGGTCTGGATCATTCATCTTAGACTCACACACTACATCTAGTTGGACTTGGGCTCAGAGGGTTAGGGAACTTGTGGAGGTTTCCTGAGCTAGGGATTATTTCCTAGTTGGCTGGGAGGTAAATCCAGTTGGGTTCGTCAAGAGGAGCATTCAACAGTTGGAGTTGGAAATCGAAAACGACACTTCCTTTGTTGCACATAGGACAAGAACATGCCCAGGGAGTGGTACCTTCAACAACTTAGATAGGGTATTAACAATTTTTTTCCAAAAAAAAAATAATAGTAAAAAATACGTTTGGAACACTTTCAAACACATTACAAGAGACAAGCATTTAAATTTTTTAAACATATTTGACAGGCAAAATGTCTTTCAAGTTCCAACCACAATGGGTGTGAATGACATGTATTCCACATTCAAGATGTACATTTTCAATGTCTAATATGTATTGTTGTTTGTTGCAAAGTGACCCTTTTTGTTTTTTGGTATTTTATTTTCATTTTCCTGGGAAAGAAATAAAGTTTGATAGAAAATTGTTTATTGGTGATTTTGTCGTTAAATATATTGAGAAATAAAGTGTATTTCTCCTTCTTCTTTCTTTCTTTTTTCTTTTCCCTTAAAAGATGATATAATGTATAGTTTTTTTTAAATGGTATAGTAGATAGAAACAAAGTTGGATAACAAATTGCTTATGAGATGATTTAGTTATCAAATATAGTGAGAAATTAACCATATTTATCATTTTCCACTAAAAAGTAATATAATAGATGAAATTTACTTTTAAAAGATGGTAGAATAGATAGAGTTTTTGTTAAAAATTGTTTATTATTAAAGTGATTTACCCATAACCAATAAGACGAAT
>APFE030301704.1:1788-28424 GCA_000404065.3 Pinus taeda
TTAGGGCTTCTAACACTTTAGTAAGTTATTTTAATAAACACTTAAAAAAAATTACAATTTTTTTTAAAACTTCTTAAAATTATTAGAGTTTAGTGTTTAGGATGTAAGGTTTGGGGTTTAAGGTTTAGCGTTTAAGGTTTAAGGATTACGGTTTAAGGTCAATAACACTTTAGTAAATTATTTTAATAAACACTTAAATAAAAGTTACAAAAATGTTTTGAAAAGGTTATAAAATGCTTAGGGTTTAGGGTTTGGGGTTTTGAGTTTGGGGTTTAGGGTTTAGCATTTAGGGTTTTGGGTTTTGGGTTTATAAAACTTCAGTAAATTCTTTTAATAAACACTTAAACAAAATATATGAAACGCTTGTTAAAATTTTATAAAATGGTTAGTGTTTAGGGTTTATAACACTTCAGTAAACGCTTTTAATAAACATTTAAAAAAGGTTACAAAACTATTTAGAAAATGTTATAAAATGCTTATCATTTAGGGTTTATAGTTTATAACACTTCAGTATATTCTTTTAAGAAACACTTAAAAAAAGTAACAAAATGCTTGCTAAAATGTTATAAAATAATTGTGGATTAGAGTTTAGGGTTTAGGGTTTAGGGTTTAAAATGTTATAAAATAAGTAGTTTTTAGAGTTTATAAAAGTTTAGTAAATTCTCTTAATAAGCACTTAAAACGAGGTACAAAAATCTTGTTAAAATGTTCTTAAATGCTTAGGGTTTACGGTTTAGGGTTTAAAATGTTATAAAATTCTTAGGTTTTAGGGTTTATGGTTAGGGTTCATAACACCTTAGTAAATGATTTTTGTAAACACTTAAAAAAAGTTACAAAAGGATTTTTATAATGTTACAAAATTTTAAGGGTTTAGTGTTTAGGGTTTAAAATGTTATAAAATGCTTAGTGTTTAGGGTTTAGGGTTTATAACAATTTAGTAAATTATTCTAATTAAAACTTAGAAAAAGTTATAATATGCTTGTTAAAACGTTATAAAATGTTTAGGTTTTACAGTTTACTCTTTATAACACATTAGTAAATACTTTTAATAAACACTTATAAGGAAAGTTACAAAAATCTTCATAAAATGTTATAAGATGCTTAGGGTTTAGGATTTAGTGTTTACGGTTTAATGTTTAGGGTTTAGGGTTTAGGTTTTATGGTTTAGGTTTAGGATTTATAACACTTTAATGAATTAATTTAATAAACAAAGAAAAAAAGTTACAAGACAATTTCTAAAATGTTATAAAATGCTTAGTGTTTAGGGTTTAAAATGTTATAAAATGCTTAGAGTTTAGGGTTTAGGTTTTAGGGTTTCTGGTTTAGGTTTTAAAACACCTTAGCAAATTCTTTTAATAGATACTTAAAAAAAAGTTTTAAAACACTTATTAAAATGTTATAAAATACTTACGGTTAAGGGTTAAGGGTTTACGGTTTAAAATGTTATGAAATGAAGAGGGTTTAGGCTTTACGGATTAGGTTTTAGGGTTTAAAATGTTATAAAATTCTTAGTGTTCAATGTTTATGGCTTAGGGTTTAGTGTTTAGAGTATATAACACTTTGGTAAATGCTTTTAATAAACAACATAAAAAATTTACAAAACGATTGTTAAAATGTTATACAGTTCTTAGGGTTTAAGTTTTAGGGTTTATAACACCTTAGTAAATGTTATTAATAAACACTTAAATAAAAGTTACAAAATTATTTTTAAAATGGGTATAGGATTTAGTGTATAGGATTTGGGGTTTAGAGTTTAGGGTTTAGGGTTTAATGCTTATAACACTTTAGTAAATGCTTTTAATAAACACCTAAATAGAAGTTACAAAATTATTTTTAAAATGTTATAAAAATGCTGAGGGTATAGGGTTTAGGGTTTAGGGTTGAGGGTCTAACGTTTAGGGTTTATAATACTTTAGTAAGTTCTTTTAATAAACACTTAAGAACAAGTTACAAAACCCTTTTTAAAATGTTATAAAATGCATAGGGTTTAGGGTTTAGGAGGTAAGGTTTGTAGTTTAACGTTTAGGGATTAGGTTTTAGGGTTTATAGCACTTTGCTAAATTCTTTAATAAATGCTTAAATAAAAGTTACAAAACCGTTTTTAAAAGGTTATAAAATTTGTAGGGTTTAGGGATTGGGGTTTAGGGTTTATCATTTTGGGTTTGGGTATATAACACCTCATTGAATGCTTCTCGTAAACACATAAATAAAATATACGAAACACTTGTTAAAATTTTATGAAATGTTTAAGGTTTGGGTTTTATAACATTTTTGAGTCCCTCTCCACCATTGTTTCTTATGCATATGGCACCGAATATGACCAAGGGTCGGGGCTCGTAGCCCAACCCCTCCCTCCTAAAGCTCTAAACTTAAACATTATATAATAGTTTGGTCTATGCTATGTTAAGAAATACCATGTGGCATGTTGGTGAAGTGCTCCACTATGGAGTGGGAGGTCAGGGGTTTAAATCCCTCGGAACTCACTCAGACCCATACTAAAATTTTAACTGACCCTAGGGTTTGATGTGGCAGCCCATGACCGGGCCACACGACACCCAATTATTGGTCTACAAAAAACTAGCATAAACCAATAAAATATGCCAAAAATAAACGAACTAGAGGATGACACATAGCAAGCTATCATTAACTCATACCTTACACAATCACTCTGCTAGCTCACTATATGGTCAACCTAGTCAACTAACTAGTCACCGGACCTACTGGAATTTTAATTCTTGGGCCAAACAATGAGTACACGATAACTTGAGAATATGGTGTCATATTGAGTTAAAAAAATTCCATTGGATTGAGAACAACAAGAACTTCAATTTGATTCTAAATTTAAGAATTTATCGACACTTTCATTTTTGAGAAAAAATGTGATCGACTGATCATCTGTGGAATTGAAGATCTCTAGTTTCCTGTTGGTCAAATAATTTCCAGAAAGAATGTAATTTTTCTTTTTGTAAGATGAGGTAGTGCCTTTCCTTTTCTATTCATATAAATCCAGGTTAAGCCATATACATCATTTGGTGGCCTCAACCTGCCCAAATGGAAAACCGAGTCTATTGGCCACCTCATATTTAAATATTCCATCCAATAACAAAAATGGGTAAGTCTATTAATCCATACTAAGTATACTTCACAATAGAAAAAGCTAAACATATATCCAGTAGTCATGAAAACAGGAAAAAAGGATGAAATATTGTCCTCAAAATCTAGCCATGGACGCAATAGCTCGGCTTAAGGGTCATTCCTCACAACCCTCGAGTGGTATCACCTTTTCTCGATGTGCTAGAATGAGTTGCTTCAACTTTTGCTGCATTTTGTCTAGCTTGCTATCTTGCATAATCATGGTGATTTGCAGGTTCTTCATTTATTTTTTCATGTTAAGCATGCCTTGGGACAGTTCCGCCATTTCTCCTGCAACTTGCTCCAGTGCCCTTGCTAGTAGGCGTTTCAACACCTAGTAAACATGCAAGGCCTATTTGTATCGGGTCATGCGACCTCTCGTGTTACCTGGGTTTGGGATGAGATCCCCCCACTCTTCCATTTTTGGCTTTGAGTCATCCTCCATTACATTTTCCTCCATCTCCTTAATTAGTCTACGTATGTCCTCAACTGTGCCCTCTTTATACGCCCTTTCCACCTCCTGGATGGTTTTCCTCATTTTTCTCTTGCTGCGTCTCTGTGGGGCCATCGAATAGGTTGCATTATTGTTGTGGCCAGGTTGGTTAGACTGGGCCCCTCCACCATGCCCCCTTCCCTATCCCATTCTCACCATTTTACCTCTTACTGTCACCTGTGTATCTTGTCCAACATATAATCTTAGATTCTCTACCATTGCCTTTGTTCTCCTCTCCTGAGTACCCATTCCCCTAAATTGGCCTTCAACACAAAAATTTCTCCCTTTGGTCAGACTGCTCTCAATCCTTCCTCCCCTTGTCCCAGATAATTGGGTAACCTTTATTGTCTTCCCCATTTCCCAGATTGATTCTTTGTCCTCCTTAGCTGATCCATGATCCTTTCCATTGCAGAAATCTAGAGGGGTTTTTCCCTGGTTGCCTCACTTTCCTCCCATTCTGTGCCCTTCCCCTGAATTTTCCTTCGGCCCTCCTTCCTCCTCCTTACTACCATCTTTAAAGGATTTAACCCCCTCTGATATAATTCTCCCTTTATCTGCTAATCCTAGCTCTCCATCTTCTTCCATCAGACTATTAACAATTAAGAAAATTACAAGATTCAATTTTACGAAAACATACCCGGACCTGTGCATCGCCTCTAGTGAAACCAACTTGTCCTTCGCTCCCGCTGTCTTCCTCCTACGCTTCTTTGTGACCAACCTCATTACCCTCTCCTCTCTTGTTTTCCTTATATCAAATTTCCCACGTCTAATCAATCTGGTGCCGCTGATTTCTGCTATTTCTTCCCCCACTCCCTTGTTAGCTCTATTCCTCGGGCGGTTGTCCCATCTGAATGCCTCCCCCACATCCTGTTTTATTATGGGAATGTTGGGGGGCTAGCACTACCATCCATTCCCCTCCACGATCCGTTCCCATGTCATCTTCCTATCCCTCATCCCAATCGGGGGAGAAAGAATGTAAATTTGACTTGGTGAAGGTATTGTTTTTATTGTAAAAGTAAATCTAGCTTCCAAGAATACCCCTATTACAAAAAAATTGTTCGATTGCAACATTTGATGTATGAAATTTGATGAATTACAATTCATTCTTCCTAAATTTCAGGAAAAAGCATTGCTTCCCTTTAACTTCTTTTGAATACCCAAAACGAGTCATATTTGTATAATTATTAAAATATTGGATCATATACTAGCTATTGGAGAGTGTTTGTGATTATTTGATATATCTTCTTACACTCTACTCCCAAATTGGAATTCAAAAATAATAATTCAAATATTCATGGATATGATAGCACAATTTATATTCACCTCCCTTTTTTAATGTCTTAGGGACACATAAGTTGTTGGTAGTTTGTTTGCACAACCTAAGATAACACATGAAGGAAAATTCGATAAATAAAAAATGGTGGAGGCACCTATCATGATGTCACTTACTTCAAATTATGAGTAATTAGTGCGCCCATATAATAATTGACCTGTGGATTTACGGCCATCCCATGAGGTACTTAAATCTACCAAAGCATAAGAACTTTATCCTATTTTACTAAAATTCAATAATAAACTATTGGGTGAGATTATGGTTTCCTCTTGTTTAAAATGCATTTTTGAATGCATAAATAGATTTAACACCTACTCCATTTAGGGAAAAAGTTACAATGAAATATTCCGAGAAAGGGGCCAAAAGATCTATTAGAGTACACACTTAAATGTTTGCAATATTAATTCTAATTTTCATACACCAAGATCATGATGGAGGAGTTATTTAGGTATTGGATATAAGGAATCTAGATTTAGTGTGAGATTTTTTTCCTTTGTTGTCCCTTTCCTTTCTCTTTCAAGTTTGTATACCTTCACATTGGTTCAAGTTTGGGTGAACCTAGGCATCAAAGAGCAATTTGAATATGATCGAATACGAAAGTGAACTTGCATCAAGATATTTCCATCGATACATGCATAAACCAACATTGTGTAATGTACAAATGTGTAGAGATTATATAGCATATGCACGCAATAGAATGATAAGGGACATGCAAGAAACTAACGAGAGGTGTCAATAGGGACCTTACATTGGTGTGATTATCATGAAATGTAGGAGAAGAACCTACAAATGGAAGAACAAGAATAGACAAGACACCACAAGACACAAAGTAGAGATGGTGGTCCAAGATTGGTATTTGAGAAAAATCAAATAGTTTAGGAAGAATTTTTGTAACTTTTATTTAAGTGTTTGTTAAAAGAATTTACTAAATTTTTATAGACCCTAACCATAAAAATAAAACCCTAAACCCTAAACACAAAAACATAAACCCTAAACCCCAAAATGTAAACCCTAAACCCCAAACTCCAAACCCAAAACCGTAAACCCTAGACCCTAACTATTTTATAACATTTTAAAAATTGTTTTGTAACCTTTATTTAAGTGTCTACTAAAATTGTTTAGTAAGATGATGTAGACCCTCAACATTAAACACTAAACCTAAACCCAAACCCCAAATATTACACCCTAAACCGTAATCATTTTATAACATTTTAAGAAGTATTTTGAAACTTTTATTTAAGTGATTATTAAAATAATTTACTAAAGTCTTATAAACCCGAAACCCTAACCTCTAAACCCTAAACCCTAAACCCTAAATCATAAACCCTAAACCTTAAACCCTAAACCCTAAACCTTAAACCCTAAGCCCCAAACCATGAACATTAAACCCCTAAACCTTAAGCATTTTATAACATTTAAAAAGAGTTTTGTGATTTTTATTTAAGTGTTTATTAAAATATTTTTATACTAAAGTGCTATAAACCCTCAACCCTAAACTGTAAACCACTGACCCTAAACCCTACACCCTAAACCCTAAATGCTAAACACTAAACGCTAATAATTTCATAGCATTTTAAAAAACATATTGTAACATCTATTTAAGTGTTTATTAAAATCATTTACCAAACCCCAAACCATAAACCCTAAACTCTAAATCGTAAGCATTTTATATGATCTTAAGTAAATTTCTAACTTTTATTTAAGTGTTTATTTGGAGGATTTATTAAGCCTTGTAAACCCTAGATTCTTAACCCTAAACCCTAAGCAATTTATAACATTTTAAAAAGTGTTTTTTAACTTTTATTTAAGTTTTTATTATAATAATTTACCAAAGTCTTATAAACCCTAAGCCCTAAGCATTTTATAGCATTCTAAAAAGAGTTTTGTAACTTTTACTTATTTGTTATCAAATTAATTTACGAAGGTGTTATAAACCCTAAACAATAAAAACTAAACCCTAAACTATAAACCCTAAACTGAAAAATCCTAAACCCAAAATGCTAAACCCTAAGCCTTTTATAACATTTCGAAAAGCATTTTGTAACTTTCATTTAAGTGTTTATTAAAACAATTTACTAAAGTGTAATAAACCCTAAAACCCTAAACTGCAAACCGCAAAACCTAAACCCTATACCTTATACCCTAAAACCTAAACCCTAAGCATTTCATAACATTTTAAAAAGTGTTTTGGAACTCTTTTTACATGTTTATTAAAAGAATTTACTAAAGTGTTATAAACTTTAAATCACTAAAACCTAAACCCTAATTAAATTATAACATTTTAAAGAGTGTTTTGTAACTTTTATTTAAGTTTATATTAAAAACATTTACTAAATTATTATAAACCCTAAACCCTAAATGCTAAAGCCTAAGAATTTTATAACATTTTAAAAACTATTTGTAACTTTTATTTAAGTGCTTATTAAAATAATTTACTAAAATGTTATGAACCCTAAACCCTAAAACACCAAACCCTAATCCATAAACCATAAAACGCAATAATTTTATCAGTATCTATAATAAGGGAAGAGCACACCTCAGTATCTGAGTGTAGGAGGGAGAAAATTGTGATACATGAGGTAACCTGACATTTGTTTTTCCACTCTTCTTCATAAACCTTTTGACTTTTATTTATTTTTCTTCATAGCTCCTCGAGGCTCCATGTGATGAATGGATTATGTGTACTATGTAGCAGTGGATACCCGTTTAACGTGGGGTGGTTCATCCCTATACCCTAAACCTTAAACCATAAACCCTTAAACCAAAAATCATAAACACTAAACCCTAAGAATTTTATAACATTTTAAAAAGTGTTTTGTAACTTTTATTTAGGTGTTTATTAAAACAATTACTAAGCTGTTATAAATGTGAAAACATGACCCATAAGCCCTAAACCCTAAATTCTAAACCCTAAACCTTAGGAATTTTATAACAATTTTGAAAACATTTTGTAACTTTTATTTAAGTGTTTACTAAAAACATTTATTAAAGTGCTATAAATCCTAAACCCTAAACTCTAAAGCATAGACCCCTAACCCTAAACACTAAAGTGTCAACCCTAAACCCTAAGTATTTTATAACATTTTAAAAAGTGTTTTGTAAATTCTATTTAAATGTTTATTAAAACCATTTACTAAAGTGTTATAATTCCTAAACCATAAACTCTAAACCCTAAACACTTGACTTAGAATATAATGTATATAGAATATTTTGACTAAAGAATGATATATTGGTTTTATTATAACTATTGTGACCATATAATTAAATGGATTGAGAACTTCTACAACCATCACTCTATGATAAGAATCAAAGCACTAACTCCATTATACACATTGCATTAAAAAATTCGTAAAATTAATTAAAATATATTATTATCATTATTATTATTGGAGTTATATGATATATAAAAATACGTTTATTGAATCACCCCCACTATTATTATGGGAATCCTTTAATTGGAAATAGTTCTTCTTACATTACCATGGATTAGAAATGTCACATGCCCAATATGACGTGTTGATATGCCATCTTCTTTAATTAATTAATGTGAGATAATTTCATTAATATGTATATTTAGCTTGAAAATAAATCTTATCATTGATATGTCAATATTACCACGACTATTCCAACATATTCAGTGGGTTCAGAAATCTTATGATTGACATGTCAATATTACCATGAATATTCGAACATATTCCATGGGTTCACAAATATTATGATTGATATGTCAAAATTACCATGAATATTCCAAGATATTCCATGGGGTTTAAATATCTACGATGAACCTAATAATAAAATTATAATTGTGGAAGTTCTATTCTTACAATTAGCATAATTATAGGCATATATATTTTCGAATTTATTTTCAATTTAAGTTAAAAGAAAATATTAACATTAAAATAAGACATATTAGGGAATGCATGTAAATTAAATGGATCTAACTCTAAATAAAATTCAATCCTCCAAATGGTTACCCCAATATTCCTATCACATTTCATAGATTAAAAAAACATAGAAATTAACTAAATTATAACTATGAAAGATATATTCTTCTAATTAGCACAATTTTAGGCATATCTAGTTTGGAATTTATTTTTAATTTAAGTTAAAAGAAAATATTAACATTAAATTAACAAACTATGGAAGCCATATAAATTAAATAGATCTAAATGCAAATAAAATTCAATCCATGATAATCATCAAATTGTGTAACACATAGTACCTATCACATTTCCTAGATTAAAAAAAAAAATAACAAAATTATAAATTTATTACAAGCTATATTGTTATTATTTATAATAGTATTTTTTTCATGCATATTTCAACAAAATATAATCTTAGTGGAAAATTTTACCGCTGAAATTTAGCCCTTGGTCTAAATTAAAGGGTTTCTAATTTTGAATGGAAATTTGTTTTGTATCATATTGCATTATTAATAGTAGCCCCAAGATTATTTTATAAGAAAAATAGGTATGGAGGTTAGCATAGCCTTATTTGAATGGAGGAGCTACTAATTTTCATTTACCCCAATTTTCAAGGACAAAGATTTATGGTACCCATTTCTCCCTTCTCATTTGATTTCAAATGAGCTCTTTATTTCACTGGCCCTTATATCATGGTATTGAGACTAATTTGAAGATAACAACCCACATTTAAGTATTCAATAGTCTTCTTTCCATTTTCTAAGCTTTCACACGATTAATTATTGTCATATCTAATATAGGAGGCTTGTGTATTTTCTTTACATTCCAATACCTCGAGCATTCTCTCCTTTATGTCATGAATGTTTTTGCTTAATTTTTGGTAGATGTAATAATTTTTTGTTTGGAAACCCGACCAAACAAGTAACCTTAAATGTTTCAAAATATGAAAAGAAAATATATATTTTATCGCTCTCAAATACAATACATGAGATTTATCTATATGGCCATAGGAAACAGAGCTAAGACAAGGAAACATAAATGAAAACTAAAGATACATAGGCAGATAGGCATGCATGCATATTTCTGGGGATCAATAATCTTTACTGGGATTGGATGTTTACTCATCGGAGTGCACCCACGACTAGGAGGAGGCCCCATTTTCCATTAAGTTCTTGCAAGCACACCACTTGTATGACCAACATCAACAGTCGAACCTTCCATATCAGCAAACACCTCGATGTTTTTAGGATTATGTCGCTCATTAGAAATTTCCCTTTCAACCTAAATGATCTCTTCTTGAATTGGTTAATTTTTTAAATCCCTCTAATGATTGGTTGTGCTCCCAAGTCGAATTTGAGCTCCAGAATAACCTATCCCTTCATAGTAATATGCTTCTCGCTAGAGATTAGAACTTTGTCTAAGCATGGAAAACAACAACAAAAAATGAGAGGCCTATGTCAGACTCGAATGGTTCAACAAGAGTGGAGAAACCTAAACACAACCCCCTACCCTTGCCAAGATATTTTAGTGGAAGAGCCACCTTGAGGCCCAAAACTTCTACAAGAGAAGAACATGGGAAAAACAAAGGATTGGAAATAAAAATGTATAAATAAATATTCTTAAGATACCTAGGTCCAATGTCTCTACTAGGTTCCTCGCGGGGCATTATCAATTGTCTCAATCTCTAAGGCTGAGGAAGAGTCTAGCCGAGGTAACCATAGACCAATGTTTTGACTTGGTAGCTAGCCCTACCAAGCCAGAGAGGGCTGTCTCCAAACGATCACACCCAAGAGGGCTAGATAGATTAGGGTTTTACACTAGATATGATGTGAAGAGTTTTTTTAATTTGATTTGGTCGGGTTGTTGGAATAAGATTAGGTCTAAGAGACTATGTTTCGGAAAATTAGGGTATGATTGTAGACATCTAAGTCTATATGTATAGAGAATATCATGCATAAAAATATTATACACAACATTTTATGTTTTGTTAATAGACCATGTAATAATAGATTTTTGTGATAATTTGAATTAGGATTTGGTTATGCAAGATAATGATAATTGGAAGGATTATTTCAATATCGACATGCCTAGGAATAAATTGAAGATAAGTAATAATTTCTAGCTTATACAGAGAAATAATTGATTCACACCTCCATGGTAATGCTTGAGAACAACAAACTTTGGGGATTAGTTGGACCATCTTAAACATTATAATTTTTTAAACAAGAATATAATTTGAAGTAGAAAAATAATTTGTGTTCCCTTCAATTTTTTTTGGATTTTGTAAGCTTTTGATGCCATTTTAGTTATATTGGATTAGTCACCTTTGTTTTATCCTTCAAAATCTCATAAAAAAGTATACTAATTGTCATGTAAATTGTTGTTCCATTACATATTCTATTCAAAGTTTAACTAATTGGTATCAACTAAACCCTTTAAATTGATAAATTTCGTTGTCATGTTCAACTTAAAGATAGAGAACAAAGTATCTCCATTCACAACATACACCAAAATATAAACATGTCAAAAAGAGAAATTTAAATACTCTTATTGAAGTCTACGATCCATATTCAAGAAGTTTATAATGTTATTGAGAAGAAAGGGTTGTATGCCCAACTAGCTTATAGGGTTATATGTCAAGTATATTTCATTGAATTTATTGTTCTTCCACATTCAAGGTATGTTCTAAATTATTTAGTATAACAAGGTTACTATATGTCAATTTCAAACTAGAATTTAGATAGAAATGGGTTCTATATTTTATGTTTTACTTTGAATTCCAATTTTTTACTTTAAAAGCAAATCAATGTTATTTTAAATTTTAACTTTTAATTTTGCCATCAACAATTCGATCTTACTAACTTTGAAATTTCCAATCATTTTACTTTACATTTTTTAAAATTTAAAAGTTAATTATTTTTGTTTGTTTGTTTTTTTTAATTCAAAGTTACCTGTCATTTTTTTTCGTGTAACTTTCAAGAATGTAATTAATATTAAGCGTTCTAAATTTAGATAAGTCTTTGCTTTTTTGGGCTGTTTTAATTAATAATAGTTGAATTCAATTGTAACATTTAGATAAGAGTTAGTGGAGGAATTTGAGCCGTTTCTTGCAAGCAGATTTCATCTTCGCAAAATTTTTGATTTTGTTTTTTGGGATTTTAAAGATTGTATTTAATTCAGCTGTAACATTTAGTTAAGAGCTGGTAGCCGTTTCCTCATTGTTCAAAGCGGATTTCACAATGAAATCTCTTCAACCGTAGCATTTATTTAATCCAGAATTCATAGTCGTTTCCTCATCATTTCAGGCCGGATTCAAAATAGCAATATCTCCCAATTGTTTCAATGTATGCCCATTAAAGAAAATAAGTCACGCAGAATATATGAAGGTCGTGTGTTCGATCCACAATGTTGTTGCATCTGTATCTTTGTTGGGAGAGGGTCTTGTGTTCGATCCACAATGTTGTTGCATCTGTATCTTTGTTGGTAGAGGGTCATGTGTTCAATCCAAAATGTTATTGCCTTTGTGTCTTTGTTAGGAGAGCGTAAGGCTAAATATATGAAGGTCGTGTGTTCGATCCACGCTTCTGTCTATTCCATGGGGTTTAAATATCTACGATGAACCTAATAATAAAATTATAATTGTGGAAGTTCTATTCTTACAATTAGCATAATTATAGGCATATATATTTTCAAATTTATTTTCAATTTAAGTTAAAAGAAAATATTAACATTAAAATAAGACATATTAGGGAATGCATGTAAATTAAATGGATCTAACTCTAAATAAAATTCAATCCTCCAAATGGTTACCCCAATATTCCTATCACATTTCATAGATTAAAAAAACATAGAAATTAACTAAATTATAACTATGAAAGATATATTCTTCTAATTAGCACAATTTTAGGCATATCTAGTTTGGAATTTATTTTTAATTTAAGTTAAAAGAAAATATTAACATTAAATTAACAAACTATGGAAGCCATATAAATTAAATAGATCTAAATGCAAATAAAATTCAATCCATGATAATCATCAAATTGTGTAACACATAGTACCTATCACATTTCCTAGATTAAAAAAAAAAATAACAAAATTATAAATTTATTACAAGCTATATTGTTATTATTTATAATAGTATTTTTTTCATGCATATTTCAACAAAATATAATCTTAGTGGAAAATTTTACCGCTGAAATTTAGCCCTTGGTCTAAATTAAAGGGTTTCTAATTTTGAATGGAGATTTGTTTTGTATCATATTGCATTATTAATAGTAGCCCCAAGATTATTTTATAAGAAAAATAGGTATGGAGGTTAGCATAGCCTTATTTGAATGGAGGAGCTACTAATTTCACTTTACCCCAATTTTCAAGGACAAAGATTTATGGTACCCATTTCTCCCTTCTCATTTGATTTCAAATGAGCTCTTTATTTCACTGGCCCTTATATCATGGTATTGAGACTAATTTGAAGATAACAACCCACATTTAAGTATTCAATAGTCTTCTTTCCATTTTCTAAGCTTTCACACGATTAATTATTGTCATATCTAATATAGGAGGCTTGTGTATTTTCTTTACATTCCAATACCTCGAGCATTCTCTCCTTTATGTCATGAATGTTTTTGCTTAATTTTTGGTAGATGTAATAATTTTTTGTTTGGAAACCCGACCAAACAAGTAACCTTAAATGTTTCAAAATATGAAAAGAAAATATATATTTTATCGCTCTCAAATACAATACATGAGATTTATCTATATGGCCATAGGAAACAGAGCTAAGACAAGGAAACATAAATGAAAACTAAAGATACATAGGCAGATAGGCATGCATGCATATTTCTGGGGATCAATAATCTTTACTGGGATTGGATGTTTACTCATCGGAGTGCACCCACGACTAGGAGGAGGCCCCATTTTCCATTAAGTTCTTGCAAGCACAACACTTGTATGACCAACATCAACAGTCGAACCTTCCATATCAGCAAACACCTCGATGTTTTTAGGATTATGTCGCTCATCAGAAATTTCCCTTTCAACCTAAATGATCTCTTCTTGAATTGGTTAATTTTTTAAATCCCTCTAATGATTGGTTGTGCTCCCAAGTCGAATTTGAGCTCCAGAATAACCTATCCCTTCATAGTAATATGCTTCTCGCTAGAGATTAGAACTTTGTCTAAGCATGGAAAACAACAACAAAAAATGAGAGGCCTATGTCAGACTCGAATGGTTCAACAAGAGTGGAGAAACCTAAACACAACCCCCTACCCTTGCCAAGATATTTTAGTGGAAGAGCCACCTTGAGGCCCAAAACTTCTACAAGAGAAGAACATGGGAAAAACAAAGGATTGGAAATAAAAATGTATAAATAAATATTCTTAAGATACCTAGGTCCAATGTCTCTACTAGGTTCCTCGCGGGGCATTATCAATTGTCTCAATCTCTAAGGCTGAGGAAGAGTCTAGCCGAGGTAACCATAGACCAATGTTTTGACTTGGTAGCTAGCCCTACCAAGCCAGAGAGGGCTGTCTCCAAACGATCACACCCAAGAGGGCTAGATAGATTAGGGTTTTACACTAGATATGATGTGAAGAGTTTTTTTAATTTGATTTGGTCGGGTTGTTGGAATAAGATTAGGTCTAAGAGACTATGTTTCGGAAAATTAGGGTATGATTGTAGACATCTAAGTCTATATGTATAGAGAATATCATGCATAAAAATATTATACACAACATTTTATGTTTTGTTAATAGACCATGTAATAATAGATTTCTGTGATAATTTGAATTAGGATTTGGTTATGCAAGATAATGATAATTGGAAGGATTATTTCAATATCGACATGCCTAGGAATAAATTGAAGATAAGTAATAATTTCTAGCTTATACAGAGAAATAATTGATTCACACCTCCATAGTAATGCTTGAGAACAACAAACTTTGGGGATTAGTTGGACCATCTTAAACATTATAATTTTTTAAACAAGAATATAATTTGAAGTAGAAAAATAATTTGTGTTCCCTTCAATTTTTTTTGGATTTTGTAAGCTTTTGATGCCATTTTAGTTATATTGGATTAGTCACCTTTGTTTTATCCTTCAAAATCTCATAAAAAAGTATACTAATTGTCATGTAAATTGTTGTTCCATTACATATTCTATTCAAAGTTTAACTAATTGGTATCAACTAAACCCTTTAAATTGATAAATTTCGTTGTCATGTTCAACTTAAAGATAGAGAACAAAGTATCTCCATTCACAACATACACCAAAATATAAACATGTCAAAAAGAGAAATTTAAATACTCTTATTGAAGTCTACGATCCATATTCAAGAAGTTTATAATGTTATTGAGAAGAAAGGGTTGTATGCCCAACTAGCTTATAGGGTTATATGTCAAGTATATTTCATTGAATTTATTGTTCTTCCACATTCAAGGTATGTTCTAAATTATTTAGTATAACAAGGTTACTATATGTCAATTTCAAACTAGAATTTAGATAGAAATGGGTTCTATATTTTATGTTTTACTTTGAATTCCAATTTTTTACTTTAAAAGCAAATCAATGTTATTTTAAATTTTAACTTTTAATTTTGCCATCAACAATTCGATCTTACTAACTTTGAAATTTCCAATCATTTTACTTTACATTTTTTAAAATTTAAAAGTTAATTATTTTTGTTTGTTTGTTTTTTTTAATTCAAAGTTACCTGTCATTTTTTTTCGTGTAACTTTCAAGAATGTAATTAATATTAAGCGTTCTAAATTTAGATAAGTCTTTGCTTTTTTGGGCTGTTTTAATTAATAATAGTTGAATTCAATTGTAACATTTAGATAAGAGTTAGTGGAGGAATTTGAGCCGTTTCTTGCAAGCAGATTTCATCTTCGCAAAATTTTTGATTTTGTTTTTTGGGATTTTAAAGATTGTATTTAATTCAGCTGTAACATTTAGTTAAGAGCTGGTAGCCGTTTCCTCATTGTTCAAAGCGGATTTCACAATGAAATCTCTTCAACCGTAGCATTTATTTAATCCAGAATTCATAGTCGTTTCCTCATCATTTCAGGCCGGATTCAAAATAGCAATATCTCCCAATTGTTTCAATGTATGCCCATTAAAGAAAATAAGTCACGCAGAATATATGAAGGTCGTGTGTTCGATCCACAATGTTGTTGCATCTGTATCTTTGTTGGGAGAGGGTCGTGTGTTCGATCCACAATGTTGTTGCATCTGTATCTTTGTTGGTAGAGGGTCATGTGTTCAATCCAAAATGTTATTGCCTTTGTGTCTTTGTTAGGAGAGCGTAAGGCTAAATATATGAAGGTCGTGTGTTCGATCCATGCTTCTGTCTATTCCATGGGGTTTAAATATCTACGATGAACCTAATAATAAAATTATAATTGTGGAAGTTCGATTCTTACAATTAGCATAATTATAGGCATATATATTTTCGAATTTATTTTCAATTTAAGTTAAAAGAAAATATTAACATTAAAATAAGACATATTAGGGAATGCATGTAAATTAAATGGATCTAACTCTAAATAAAATTCAATCCTCCAAATGGTTACCCCAATATTCCTATCACATTTCATAGATTAAAAAAACATAGAAATTAACTAAATTATAACTATGAAAGATATATTCTTCTAATTAGCACAATTTTAGGCATATCTAGTTTGGAATTTATTTTTAATTTAAGTTAAAAGAAAATATTAACATTAAATTAACAAACTAAGGAAGCCATATAAATTAAATAGATCTAAATGCAAATAAAATTCAATCCATGATAATCATCAAATTGTGTAACACATAGTACCTATCACATTTCCTAGATTAAAAAAAAAAATAACAAAATTATAAATTTATTACAAGCTATATTGTTATTATTTATAATAGTATTTTTTTCATGCATATTTCAACAAAATATAATCTTAGTGGAAAATTTTACCGCTGAAATTTAGCCCTTGGTCTAAATTAAAGGGTTTCTAATTTTGAATGGAGATTTGTTTTGTATCATATTGCATTATTAATAGTAGCCCCAAGATTATTTTATAAGAAAAATAGGTATGGAGGTTAGCATAGCCTTATTTGAATGGAGGAGCTACTAATTTCATTTACCCCAATTTTCAAGGACACAGATTTATGGTACCCATTTCTCCCTTCTCATTTGATTTCAAATGAGCTCTTTATTTCACTGGCCCTTATATCATGGTATTGAGACTAATTTGAAGATAACAACCCACATTTAAGTATTCAATAGTCTTCTTTCCATTTTCTAAGCTTTCACACGATTAATTATTGTCATATCTAATATAGGAGGCTTGTGTATTTTCTTTACATTCCAATACCTCGAGCATTCTCTCCTTTATGTCATGAATGTTTTTGCTTAATTTTTGGTAGATGTAATAATTTTTTGTTTGGAAACCCGACCAAACAAGTAACCTTAAATGTTTCAAAATATGAAAAGAAAATATATATTTTATCGCTCTCAAATACAATACATGAGATTTATCTATATGGCCATAGGAAACAGAGCTAAGACAAGGAAACATAAATGAAAACTAAAGATACATAGGCAGATAGGCATGCATGCATATTTCTGGGGATCAATAATCTTTACTGGGATTGGATGTTTACTCATCGGAGTGCACCCACGACTAGGAGGAGGCCCCATTTTCCATTAAGTTCTTGCAAGCACAACACTTGTATGACCAACATCAACAGTCGAACCTTCCATATCAGCAAACACCTCGATGTTTTTAGGATTATGTCGCTCATCAGAAATTTCCCTTTCAACCTAAATGATCTCTTCTTGAATTGGTTAATTTTTTAAATCCCTCTAATGATTGGTTGTGCTCCCAAGTCGAATTTGAGCTCCAGAATAACCTATCCCTTCATAGTAATATGCTTCTCGCTAGAGATTAGAACTTTGTCTAAGCATGGAAAACAACAACAAAAAATGAGAGGCCTATGTCAGACTCGAATGGTTCAACAAGAGTGGAGAAACCTAAACACAACCCCCTACCCTTGCCAAGATATTTTAGTGGAAGAGCCACCTTGAGGCCCAAAACTTCTACAAGAGAAGAACATGGGAAAAACAAAGGATTGGAAATAAAAATGTATAAATAAATATTCTTAAGATACCTAGGTCCAATGTCTCTACTAGGTTCCTCGCGGGGCATTATCAATTGTCTCAATCTCTAAGGCTGAGGAAGAGTCTAGCCGAGGTAACCATAGACCAATGTTTTGACTTGGTAGCTAGCCCTACCAAGCCAGAGAGGGCTGTCTCCAAACGATCACACCCAAGAGGGCTAGATAGATTAGGGTTTTACACTAGATATGATGTGAAGAGTTTTTTTAATTTGATTTGGTCGGGTTGTTGGAATAAGATTAGGTCTAAGAGACTATGTTTCGGAAAATTAGGGTATGATTGTAGACATCTAAGTCTATATGTATAGAGAATATCATGCATAAAAATATTATACACAACATTTTATGTTTTGTTAATAGACCATGTAATAATAGATTTCTGTGATAATTTGAATTAGGATTTGGTTATGCAAGATAATGATAATTGGAAGGATTATTTCAATATCGACATGCCTAGGAATAAATTGAAGATAAGTAATAATTTCTAGCTTATACAGAGAAATAATTGATTCACACCTCCATAGTAATGCTTGAGAACAACAAACTTTGGGGATTAGTTGGACCATCTTAAACATTATAATTTTTTAAACAAGAATATAATTTGAAGTAGAAAAATAATTTGTGTTCCCTTCAATTTTTTTTGGATTTTGTAAGCTTTTGATGCCATTTTAGTTATATTGGATTAGTCACCTTTGTTTTATCCTTCAAAATCTCATATAAAAGTATACTAATTGTCATGTAAATTGTTGTTCCATTACATATTCTATTCAAAGTTTAACTAATTGGTATCAACTAAACCCTTTAAATTGATAAATTTCGTTGTCATGTTCAACTTAAAGATAGAGAACAAAGTATCTCCATTCACAACATACACCAAAATATAAACATGTCAAAAAGAGAAATTTAAATACTCTTATTGAAGTCTACGATCCATATTCAAGAAGTTTATAATGTTATTGAGAAGAAAGGGTTGTATGCCCAACTAGCTTATAGGGTTATATGTCAAGTATATTTCATTGAATTTATTGTTCTTCCACATTCAAGGTATGTTCTAAATTATTTAGTATAACAAGGTTACTATATGTCAATTTCAAACTAGAATTTAGATAGAAATGGGTTCTATATTTTATGTTTTACTTTGAATTCCAATTTTTTACTTTAAAAGCAAATCAATGTTATTTTAAATTTTAACTTTTAATTTTGCCATCAACAATTCGGTCTTACTAACTTTGAAATTTCCAATCATTTTACTTTACATTTTTTAAAATTTAAAAGTTAATTATTTTTGTTTGTTTGTTTTTTTTAATTCAAAGTTACCTGTCATTTTTTTTCGTGTAACTTTCAAGAATGTAATTAATATTAAGCGTTCTAAATTTAGATAAGTCTTTGCTTTTTTGGGCTGTTTTAATTAATAATAGTTGAATTCAATTGTAACATTTAGATAAGAGTTAGTGGAGGAATTTGAGCCGTTTCTTGCAAGCAGATTTCATCTTCGCAAAATTTTTGATTTTGTTTTTTGGGATTTTAAAGATTGTATTTAATTCAGCTGTAACATTTAGTTAAGAGCTGGTAGCCGTTTCCTCATTGTTCAAAGCGGATTTCACAATGAAATCTCTTCAACCGTAGCATTTATTTAATCCAGAATTCATAGTCGTTTCTTCATCATTTCAGGCCGGATTCAAAATAGCAATATCTCCCAATTGTTTCAATGTATGCCCATTAAAGAAAATAAGTCACGCAGAATATATGAAGGTCGTGTGTTCGATCCACAATGTTGTTGCATCTGTATCTTTGTTGGGAGAGGGTCGTGTGTTCGATCCACAATGTTGTTGCATCTGTATCTTTGTTGGTAGAGGGTCATGTGTTCAATCCAAAATGTTATTGCCTTTGTGTCTTTGTTAGGAGAGCGTAAGGCTAAATATATGAAGGTCGTGTGTTCGATCCACGCTTCTGTCTATCTTTGTTGCAGAAGCTCAGACTGAATATATGAGGTCGTGTGTTCGATCCACAATGTTGTTGTGTTTTATCTTGGGAGCATGTTCACTTCCGGATGTTAAATTGGTGGTTTCTGCAAAGGCAACGAGTGGGTATACTCGTGCAATACGATGTCCGGCAGACGTTATCGTGTGCTTTGATTTTCTAATAAAAAGTTTGCATTCCTGCATTACTCCATTTTTCCGAAGCAATTATTGAAGATTTATATGAAGTCTGCGGGATAGGAAGATCCCATGGAAGCTGTCAAAACGGTTCATGAATCCATACAGGTTTTTGTAGTCTCCGACCCTAGCAAGTATTTGATCTTCTTCTGTGTTTTAAAATTTCTTGATGTGGTTAATTTTTTATTTCGACGTAATGAAGTGATTGTCAAGAAAGTAAATGATTAGTTTAGAGTGTTTTAAAATCAAATTATTCAGTATATAAATGCAATAGAACAAGTTCTTGAAAAAACAAAAAATTATATTATATATGTACTGTCCACAGAAAAATGCTCCATATGTTGTAAACTTAAAATTGATAGCGCAAGCCGCAGGGGCTTCCCTGAGGAAAATAGAACCCATAACATAACAATAGTCTTCACGAAATACGATGTAACACTACAATAATAACGCTTATGACCAGTGGAGCTTTTATGAAGCTTTGTTGTGTTGTGTTTGTATGTTACTAGAATTTATGTCTATAGTAATTCTGCTTTTTGTTTATCTAATTTTTTTCAACAGCTTTTAATACTATTTATATAAATTTTACAAATTTTTTTAATTAATTTGTTGTTCTTATAATTGCTAATTTATATTGCAAATTTGTATACATGTTATTTGTTATATTATCATGTATATATTGATATCTAAATTATCACTTTAAAGAATGAATCAATAATTATTTTATATAAACATAATTAAATGATATCAAGTATTATAATTAAAGAGAATGAAATGATATGTAATTTTGGTTTTTTTAAGGTTTTGTGATGAGGCGAAGGTGGAGGTAGTGGTGGTGGTGGAGTAGGAGGAGGTGGTAGAGGAGGAGGTGGTGGTGTTGGTGGAGTAGGTGTTCGTGGTGGAGGAACACGAGCTGTAGGAGGTGGCGGAGTTGGAGGAGGAGCAGGATGGGGTGGAGGTGGAGTAGGTGGTGGGGGAGGTCCTGGAGGAGGGGGTGTAGGTGGTAGAGGTGGAGGAGGAGGAGGATGGGATTGAGGTGGAGGAGGTTTTGGGGGAGCTCGTGGAGGTGGATTTTGAGGAAGATGAGGTGGAGGAGGAGGATGAGGAGGAGGTGGCAGCGGATGTGGAGGTGGTGGAGGAGATGTTGGTGGAGGGGGAGGAGGAGGTTATGGAGGAGGTGGAGTTGGAGGAGGAGGTGGTTGAGGAGGAGGAGGAGGAGGAGCAGTATGTGGTGGTGGTGGTTGAGGTGGAGATGGAGGTGGAAGTGAAGGTGGACGAGGTGGAGGAAGAGGAGGTGGAAGTGGAGGACGAGTGGTAGGTGAAGGACTAGGAGGATGAGGTGAAGGATAGGGAGGAGGTGGAGGAGGAGGTGAAGTAAGAGGTGAAGGTGGAGGTGGTGGAGGAGGAGGAGGTGAAGCGGGTGCTGGAGGAGGAGGGGATGGATGGTGTAGAGGTGGAGGTGGTGGAGGTGGATGTGAAGGTCAAGGTGGTGGAGGAGAAGGGGAAGGTGGAGGAGGTGGAGGTGTAGGAGGAAGAAGAGGTCGAGGAGTTGAAGGTGGAGGTTGAGGTGGAAGTAGAGGAGGTGGATGTGGATGAGGTAGAGAAGGAAGAGGACGTGGTGGTGGAGGAGGAGACAAAGGTGGTGGAGGAGGTTGAGCTGTAGGTGGAGCTGTTGGAGGAGGAGGTGGAGGTGGAAATGGGGGAGGAGGAAGCAAAGGTGGAGGAGGAGGTTGTGAAGGTGGAGGAGGTGGAGGTGGAGGAGGACGAGGAGGAGGAGGTGGATGTGGGAGTGGAGGTTGAGGTGGTGGAGGTGGAGGTGCAGTAGGAAGTGGTGGAGATATAGGTGGAGGTGGAGGATGTGGATGTGAAGGTGGTGGAGGAGGAGGACGAGGAGGTGGAGGGCAAGGAGGAGTAGGTGGAGGTGGAGGTGGAGGAGGAGGAAGAGTTGGAGGAGGAGGAGGAGGAGGAGGAGGAGGAGGAGGTGGTGGAGGAGGTGAAAGTGCAAGTGGTGGAGGTGGAGCTAGATGTGGAGGATGAGGCAGCGAAGGTGAAGGTGGAGGTTTAGGTGGAGGTAGAGAAGGTGGTGGTGGAGGTGGAGGAAGAGGATGAGGTGGTTTTCAAGTTGGTGGTGGAAGAGCTGGAGGCTATGGAACAAGTGGAGGCAAAGGTTGAGGTGGAGGTGGGGGAAGAGGAGGTGGTGGATGAAGAGCTGGAGGTGGACGAGGAAAAAGATGAGGAGGAGGAGGTGGTGGAGGAGGAGTTGTGTCACGCTCTAAAACGTAGGTTAAATATTTTTTTTATATATAAGTAAATCTACATTCACCAGACCATAATATATCAAATTTATAATCCACATGTACCGTGATTCTCCAATAATTTGACTTATATGTTTATGTAATAATGTTACAACATGCACCTAAGACCTTTCAGGCTTTGACACATTCATATTTTATTGCATGACATGCACTTTATAATCATCACAGTTAGTATTCATTTGATTACAATATTAGTCGTAACATTCGATTCCCTATCTAATTATAAAAAGGGTTTTCTTATATATATATATGGGTTTATGTTGTGGCGGTCATGGGACTTGCTGCCACGACAGATCCCGGGTACCATGGGCTGGCACCAACCTTAATTGCGACCTATATGGCGTTCAACCCGAGATTGGACTAACTTTCTCTTTGGAGATATGGGTACAGTAATGCACTGTCGTTTGCAGTACTGGCTTGCTGTGGTTCATCCATCTGGCCTGATCAACGACTCACCTTCGTTCTGCCATGTGCGGTGGCGTGATCGAGAGCTATGAGGCTGGCTCCTCGGTCTTACCATTTCGCGCTGAAACCCTTCCGGATCCTTCTCGCTGATCGGACGGTGGTGGAAGACTTCCTCAGATCAAAGGCGGAGGCTGTGCCACGAGGCAGGGTCATGCGTTGAATATTTAAGGTTCATTTTGTATTGGCTTGGTTATTGTTTTCATTCTGGTCTAGAGTTTGGCTGCCGAAGTCCTCGGCTCGACTGTGTTCGGCCGAAGACCTTATGGTTCTCCACCGCACTAGGGTTCGACGCTCTACCAAGGAACAAAGAAACTCTTCAACTCACTGCTCAGGTTAAGTCGAATTCTTGAAGGATATTTCCGCTATTGTTTACATTTAAATGATTTCGTTCCTCAGTCATTTCACATGTTACTCAGTCATCTGTCTCCATGGTTTTACAGGGAAGGGTTTCGGCGTCCAGACATCGTTGGGGAGAAGACTCGACTTTCCAGCCCCGACCATCCTGCCACAGGTATGAGGAAATCCTCATTCTTAGATTCTGATTTTGATTTGTCTTTCTCAGAACAGTGGCTAATCCTCTGTTCTGCTGAACAAGGATGCCGAGTTCCTTACTACCAAACTTTCCTCCGCTATATGACCAGGTTCTACTTGTTACAAACCTATATGGTTCATTTCCCTCGTCTGTTAGATTATTGTATTTAGTCTTTGTTTAAGGGCTCATGTTATGACGACCTCTATCTAAGCTTGGTTCACCGAGTAATGTATCTATGCACAGTTTATCATCTATTTAAATGTCTGACTCACGATATAAGTGTTATTCAAATACGGTTTTGACTTTTATCATGCTATCCATTGGGTTATGCTCGTCTCAAGCTCGTCTATATATTACAAGTATTAAGTTTTGGCATTACCTGTTCTCAGTATAATAGCATTGTTTCCTTTTTTATCAGCGTTAAGCCTGTTTATGAGTTGCATGCCTTAAATATGTTTTTAAGTTCTGCATTAACCTTGTTTTCTTGGTATACAATCCTATACCCAAGTTTATTTATTATTTTTCGACTATGGCGCTCCGGCCGTCCTGAATAAGCTTCAGCCCAACTCGTTTAACTTATTCTGAGCGAGGGTTTTTACTAGAAAGCTTTGGCTGAGACTGCTTGTAACCACAGTTACCATGCAGTCCTCGGCATACATATTTCTTTTAAATGTTATGAATCTTGAATGCGTAACCCTGTGCTGTTTAATCCGTGCATATGAATATTATTAATGCAGTGTGGTCTAGTTCTTCGACTCTAAGGTACATGCGGTCCTCCTCGCCGGGGTCAATGTATATATATATACTTTTATTTTGTTTGAATAAGGCAATATCTACTACGGTGTATATATTTGGTTTGCGAGACTTGCCAGTCCTGTCTTATAAAATAATTGTCATATTGTTATGAGCATAATACATTCCTTTGCAAAGAGTGTCTGTACTTTTCGTTTCGATTTTGTCTGTAAATAAAGAATACTAATTCTTTCCTTCGACATGTAAATATAAGTAGGAGTTTCTACAGTATTACTTCTATTCATATTTCTTGTTGTCCCTGTAGTAGCAAAGACTTATT
Organism: Pinus taeda; assembly: GCA_000404065.3. Taxonomy (NCBI): domain Eukaryota; kingdom Viridiplantae; phylum Streptophyta; class Pinopsida; order Pinales; family Pinaceae; genus Pinus; species Pinus taeda. Next base: position 26,361 of record APFE030301704.1, read on the forward strand.
TATTCAACTTTTCTACTGTTATTTCCGAATGAGATATGCAAGGGTTTAATATTCATTTCTTCAGAATGCAAATGTCTCGGTCTCTGTCTAAAATACAGCAACTAGTGTTCTTTTCTTATTTTCGGTTATGAATGACAGTCAAAGGGTTTCCACTGAATCAATCTTCTTAGCGCAGAACAGTGTATCTTTTAACACAGAACCATACAAGAGACATCTCAATAAGTAAATATACAAATAGTAGGTTGTACCTGTTTCTTTACAAACCTACTTGTAATGCTTGTCAATCCACCCGTCCGTAGGAAGAGTTCTTCTTTGATCTTCCACCCCCAAGCACTTGCAGGTCCTCTCGACTGCAATTACACTGGTCTCGCCAGTAACGCTATCTGATCCTAACGAGACATAGAGTACATAGGAAAATTCCTTTGCTTAATGCCATCTGATCCTAACCAGACATAGCATAACATTTTCTTTCTTCTCTGCCATCCGATCTTAACCAGACTTGGCATTCCCCCTTTTCCTCTGGGGTGTCAACTACCCCTGAAGGTAGTTAGGGTTCCATTGTAACTGATTCCACAGCTACTAACCATGATTTAATCATAAGCTCAGTTGAAATAGCGCTAACACAATTGTTTTTAATTAACATAAAATTAATAACAAAGTTATATATATTTTTCAAATAAAGTCTTTGTTCATAATTACTTTTATTATTTACTAACATTAAATTTTCATGAGGGATGTTACAAGTTGGTAGTGGATAAGGTGGTGTGGGAAATGGAGGTGGTGGAGGAGGAGGAGGAGAAGAAGGTGGTGGAAGTGGAGGTGGAGGAGAGGAGGAGTAGTGATGAGCCCCAATTTTGGTACAATTTGGGCTCATTTTGGCCTATTTTACTTGCTCAAACCATTCATCTTTATTTGCTTATGCATACATTTCTTAGTTTATTCATGTTGTTTTGTAGGAAGGAAGGTTAGACACTTTATCTACGTGACTAATGCATTGTGATTCCAGGTTTTGGCATTAAAAAGGGAGCAAGAGACAACGAAAAAGGGGTTAAGGAGACAATAAGGTGGCACTGCTGATTTTGTGGAGGGATGTCCACAGTCTTGGGACATTCCTCGTGATTCCCACCAAGAACTCCGAGCTCCAATCCATCTCCCCTTCGAGCTCAAGAAGCAGCCAACTGTCCTACATGAACAGCAGTCATAAACTGTTCTACGAGAGCAGTAGTTATGACTGCCCTACAGGATCCACAGTCAAACTCTAGTTGGACAGCCGAGCTCCTGAAATCAAGGGCACTCGGTGGCTCATCATTTTTTTGTATAAATATGAAGGCCTTAGCCTTAGATGGTTGTTGAAACTCTCGCATTATCATTGTAATTTCGGAGCACAGTTCAGTTTTGTTCTTTTTTGTAAGCCAATTCGGCATGACATTAGTTTATGAATAAAGAAGGCAGTTTGTGATCTATTTCTGAGTTTTCTTAGGAGACTATAGCTCTCAGGTTACGGCCCAACCTGAGAGCCATAGATCCCCTCTACTGTAGTGTTGTTTCCATTTCATTTCCAGCACTTTGAGTTTCGTTTGCACGTGCAATTCGAATTACAGTTTGATGATTTGGTTTTCTTATGAGTAGGATCGATTTTTCTTATGGTACAGTTGTTTCCACTTGTTTAGTGTAGCAGAGGATATATACCATCAATTGGAGCTCCAGCAAAACGGTTGTTAAGGCTCACTACCATCTCTCTTGAAGATTGGGGTGCAGTCCATAACTGGCCACCAAAAATATGCATTTCTCTACTTGATGATTGCTGCAGTACAGTCTTGGTCTTGAATAGATGCTTCCTTGTCAGTCACACCTACACACATACTTTCATCACAGCCTCATACACATTTCTCCTCGCGTTTTGGATTGCTGTTCATTGAATTCTCGGCATAAGTAATTCAGGTTGATGTATTTTTGGTTTGGTGACAGTCATAATCATTTGTTTCATTTACACTCCTCTCTTTCCCGTTCCATTACCATTACCTCCATCTTGATCATGCATGCAACCATATCCCCTCGACCCTC
>APFE030301711.1:0-25104 GCA_000404065.3 Pinus taeda
CCCACTTTAGTATAGTTTGCATTGAAAGCATTAACATTCTTTCGTTTCAAAGTTGACATTACACTTTATTTGTAGATAACATTTCTGATACAATTATACTTATTTATAATTAAATTACCCTACATTGAAGAAATAGGTTTTAAAATTAAAGATGTTACCCTACATTGAAGAAATAGGTTTTAAACTTAAAATGCAATCACATATCTATGCAACTTGTATTTATGGATAGAGTATGTATATTTTTTTGGACTTTAGTAGCCAAATTATTGTATAGAAATGGGTCTCTTGTTCCATAAACAAAGAAATTTCATACACTAATTTAGTGTTTAACTTAATTATAACCTTAAATTAAATTATTATTATTATATATTTTAAATTGAATTATGTAAAAAATTATTATATTTACACATTAAAAATAAAATGTCAAATTTTAATATCACTACTTTCTAATTAAATAATTTAAATATGTTAAAAGTATTGATAACATGACCATTAAACTTTTGTACTTTTGCTTTATCACAAAAAGGCATCTTATTATATTTCTAGATTTGTTTGACTTTGTAGATTATAGAGAAGTTCCCTCTTACAATCGTTACAAAATGATGGTTTGTGGAAGTCATTATTTCTTTCGTTACACGTTAATCGAGCTTTTTTCAAAAAAAAAATTGTAAGTTGATACAAAGCATACCCATTAATGATGGTTTTCATGACTACAAGCAAGTTTTTGGGGGCATTTTTCACCTTACAAACATCATTCATTATGCTAGAAATGAAATTTCTCTCATGAGAAATTCTCTTTGTCTTTTGTATTGTGGGAACATAATAGATTAGTACTTTTCAAATTATGTTTCTAATTGAAATTTGTGTTTAGAGAATTGATGAGCACTTTCATCTTGTATGTTCATCATATTATATATGTTTATTTTATAAATAGATTATATATATATATCTGTGTGTGTGTGTGTGTGTGTGTGTGTGTGTGTGTGTGTAGTCGGTTAAAATGATTCTATTAATTTATCCAAAGATTACAACACGTCTGCTCAGTTTTCCCAATTCTTCCAGCCTCACTCCTTCCCGATTTGTTAGCCAGAAGAGAAGCACAAAAACTAATTAGAAAGTGTCATAATCTACTAAGAACCCAAAAGTGGGAAGACCAAAAGGCCCAAAATACCCCTAAGATGAAGATACATCCCACAAACATCAAGGAACAAAAGCATTTACCGGAGCTAAATTGTTCGACCCTTTATCTGGTGAATCTAGAGGTTTGGGTTTTCCATGGACGTGAAATTCCATATGAGTCAACCCCCCCTCCATACGCTCCATTCACTCAGCAAGTCTCCACTAGCCCCATCGTAGCAAAGCCAACCAATCTTACATTTGCCATTCGTTATGTTGTAAATCATTCATGAAATCGATGACTACATTGGAATAATCGTGGAGATCATGTCCCAATTGTTCCAGGAGAAGGGTGACATGTTGCAGATGAGATTCTAAGGTGTCAAAAGGAGGAGGAAGACCAACATGACCAAGAGAGGAGGCTAGATTACGAGCCACCTCCTCCTGTAACTCTTCTTTTACCCTTCCATCCACCCCCAATTCCACATCCTCCACTATGTGCTCAACCCTCTGCATCCTTGGCCCAATCCCTCTCTACACTTTGTCATGTTTCCTGTACATTATATGATAGCTCCACTTTAGCAACACAAGGAAATCCTACAAGACCTCCAAACCTCAGTACTCTACAATCTAGTTGCTGTAATTCCAAGTCCATGTCTCCCTTGACCAATGTGACCCCCACTAAGAGATGCCACCCTTCGTTACTGTGTTTCCTCTGAAGTATAGTGACAGCCTCTTCCCCCCAACAACTTTGTCTGTAGTCGAATTAACAAGACTCCTCCCAAATCAGAAGTGTTGCTCCAAAAGCTCAGAACACATGTCAAAAAACCTAATTCACCTAGATCCAAGAATGAAACTACATACATCTGCAATAGGTTAAGGAATCCAACTCAAGAAAAATTCACGTTGATAGTAATATAATCAGTAAAAATCATTGGGCTCACCACACCCACTACCTTTCCTACCCCCATCCCCACCTTCATCCAAAAGGCCTTGATTAACAAGACTAAGTTCTCGTAACCCAAATTCAAACCCCAAAAACTAAGCATGGGCTTTGGACCCCCAATGGAAACCACAAATGAACTTATAGCCTTGAAAACCCATGCCTTCATCAACTAGAAATAAGAGTTTTGAGATGTAAGAATATCTTAGATACTCGTAACTCCACCCATAGTATAGACAAAAGAAATGCACAACGTAGTCCACAGTAATGACCAAGGAGGATTTCCAGGTTAACTAAAGCAAAAACCCAACTCAGAATCGCCCCACCATTCATCAAAACCAGTTTTCACCTCCCCGAGACTAAATTTTGTTCATCTACAAAAGTTAGTTTATGTATGTGTCCCATTTCGATGTCATTGTTGTCATGAGGTTGACCATGTATACAAGGATTTCCCTCTCTTGCAGAAAAGACCATTCAATATTGGACATGGAGTCAGCCTTCGGGAGGGGAGGTATGTTGAGGGTCTTGTTGGGACTTCTCCCTCGTGTGTGTTGGGCGTCCCACCGCATGTGGCACCTAATAAGAGCCCATACATGGAAAAGTTGGTATAGAAAGGAGATGATAGTAGAATGGGATCTCAGCAAAGCTCAATGACGACAACCTCCTCTGTGGGTACCTCTCCTTCTCCCTCCTCTCATATTCATATTATTGGTTGTCTAAATTGTTTTGATCCCTCTGTTGTTGGTGAACATATGTTATCTCAGGATTGGTGGTTATATATTGTCAAATTGATAATGCTCTTGTGTGTTATCCAGCTCTCACATAATCTTTCCCTCCGTCTAAGGAGGAATCCTTAGAGATCAGGGCCCATCCTCAATATAACCAACATACTTGTCCCGTCATCCCAATTTTGTTTCCTATCATCAAGATCCCGGTCAAGGGCTTGGTGGCCTTTCTCGCTCTAAAATCCCCAATTCCTCGGGGGCATCAATTACATATCTCCAAATCCATTCATAAGGCCAGTCAAGAACTAGTAGTGGGTCGATAATTATCACTTGATGGAGTTCTTAGAGCCAAGTATACCCTAGAAATTGGTCCCTCATGAAGATCCCGGTCATCCCAATTTTGTTTCCTATCATCAAGATCCCGGTCAAGGGCTTGGTGGCCTTTCTCCCTCTAAAATCCTCAATTCCTCGGGGGCATCAATTACATATCTCCAAATCCATTCATAAGGCCAGTCAATAAATAGCAGTGGGTCGACAATTATGAGAGCCAAGTATACCCTAGAAGTTGGTCCCTCATGAAGTGGCTTTCCTTCAACTTCTATAGGCAAGACATGATAATACAAAAAAAATTCAACAATATGGGAAAGGTAGGAAGGCCATCAATATCATCTGGTCATTGGAAAATGATAATGGTGTGAAGAAATCCAATTTTAGGGATCTTGCTATTATGGGAACTCGACATTTTAGAACCTTTTTACGGCCCCTAGAAATTCTATCTTAGCAAAAATCATACAAATTGATAGACTCTTTCCCTGATTTGTTGACGAAGACAGTAACAAAAATCTCATGTCCCCGATTACATCTGGTGAACTGGAAGGGACACTTCAATGGTTCAAGAAAGATAAAGTAATGGGTTGGATGGTTGGTCGGTTGAATTTTTCTTGGGTTTCTATGAGTTGATTGGATTGGATCTTATTAAAATGGTAGAAGAATGCAGATCTTTTGGGAAAGTGTATGATGCATTCAATACAACCTTCATTACTCTTATCTCTAAGATCAATGCCCCGAAAAATTTTAATGACATCAAACCCATTTCCCTATGTAATTGTATTTACAAAATCATCGCCAAAATAATGGCCAATAAGATCCGACCCATTCTATCTCAACATATTGCAAGTGAGCAATTTACCTTCCTGGATAACAAACATATTCATGAGGCTAATGGCATCACTCAAGAAGGATTTCAGAGCCTAAAAATAAAAAAATGGAAAGGTATGATTATGAAGATTGATTTAGCAAAGGCGTTTTACAAGGAAAATTGGTTGTACATTTGTATATTTCTTACACATTTGGGATTCAATATCAATTTTATCAATTAGATTATGTGTTGCATTACATCTACATCCTTTTTGGTATTAATCAATGGCACCCCTTCAGAATTTTTCCATGCTAAGCAGGGTTTGCGTTTGATGAGGGACTCAAATATCAAGGTTTTAATCTCAAGCCCAATGACTATAGAAAGGTCGAATGGATGTGGCTAATTGCAAGAATTGAAAAAAGGCTAACCTCATGGAGTCACAGGTGGTTATCGAGAGTTGGTCAACTTGTCCTAATCAAGTCTTTTTTAGAAGCGATCTATCTTTTCTGGATGTCTGTGGCATGAATCCCCAAAGGCATCTCAAATAAAATCCAAAAATGTTGTTGTGGCTTCTTATGGAGAGGGACAAAGTATGATAGGACATTTGCATGGGTCATATGGGATAGAATTGCTCCATGGCAAAGTCGAATCTCCCAAGTTAGTGACTCCATGACAAAGTCGAATTTCCCAAGTTAGTGACTCCAATAGTGAGAGGGAGCAAGTGCAACTCATACTTTTGCTTAGTAGATTCCATGTTGGATGCAGATGATTTTGCAACATTTTGTAGTTGCAAAATCAACATTGGGTGGAAGAGAAAAGCACACATAGCAAAGCGAAATTTTTTCTCAGGGAACTTTAAGTCTCAGAAGTTCTGTTTTCCTCGGTAGATTGGCAGTAGCAGCTAGCATATCCACACATTCCAGGAGGGAGTGCAAGTAGTAGAGTTGCAACCGAGTAGAGGGAAAGAGGGATTTTTTGACATATCAGAGATGGCCACCACAGGGCTTAGAGATTAGGATAGGTTGGATGGAGCTTCCAACTATGTCATATGGAAGGTTAGGATGTCCTTCCTTATAGATGAATATGGCTTGAAAGCCTACATAGATAACATGGTGGAAGATCCCTAGGATGAAGATCAACTAAAGGAATACATGAAATAAATGGCGAAGGAAAAGTAGTTGATCCTAGATGGATTCTAGTATTATAGAGTATCACATATAGAAACCAAGAGAATGACTAAAGAGATGTGGGATGATCTCTCCACGCTATACTAGGGTACTTTTGAGCAGTGAAAGATGTTCCTAGAGGAGAAGTTGAGATGCTTCAGGATGTAAAAAGGGGAAGGAATATATCCCTTCCTCACCAGGATTCAAGTGGTATGAGACCGACTTATAGTTGATTGGATCTAAATAGTGTCTTGGAGGATTGGAAAGTATTCGTCTAAACTATATTGGGCAGAGATACTTTGCCACAGTGGGACAAGATGTAGGCTGATTTGCAGCAAGACGAGTTGAGGCGAGCTACCCTCAAGAGCTCCATTAGTGGCAGCAGTAGAAGTGGATCGAAGGTGGTGAAGGATGAGGAGAATATGTTCCTCATATCAAAGGGTTCCATTCAGGGACAAGCGGAGTAGAGAAGGAAGAAGAAGGACCAGTTGAAGGTCAAATGCTCTAGGTGTGGTGAGCTCAGTCACTACAACACACAGTGTCCTCTCAGAAAGAGGGAAAGGTCAGAGAAGCATGATCAATAGGCAATGTCGACCAAGATCGACAAGCTTTCCTCCAAGTTGGAGGAATACTTCACGATGATGGCAGCCATACCTCTAAGAGTGAGTTGGGGCAACTTGGATTCGTAGTCCCAGAGAGCTACAGAGATTGGGTAGGGTCTGTGAGGATTCCACCTCATGGATCATTACCTGGCTATGGGGGCCTACATTATTCAGTAGCAGGAATGATCATTGGCAGTTAACATAATTAGTGCTAGAGTGATAGTTACAGACTGGTAGCAGTTAGAGGCTGATGAGCATAGTGCAGTGTTGACAACAGAGTAGGTGGCTCAGTGTAGAGTTGGTAGAAGCACATTTCTTCAGTGACAGTGCCGATGCTAGTAGCAGTCAGGACTCAAGAGACAAGTACATCATACTGAACACAGTTGATTCAGTATTTTGTATGCTTCTCAGTTGTAGTTGCAACAACAACAAATGAGAGGGAGTTGTAGTGAAAATGCATAGTTAATAGTAGTACAACAGTGTCAGCAATAACATAGATGCAACATCATAGTTTCATAGTGGTTGTTGGGCATTTTTTCTAGACATCAACAGCATGACAGGAGGTGATACAGAGGCATGGTGTTGTAGGAGGATGTGCAACACTAGAGAGAGCACAATCCTTGCTAAGAGGGATTGTTACTTTCTATGACATCGGATGTGTTCTGGCCACGAAATTTGGTGGAGAGGCTAGAATACATGATATCCAATACCCAAAAATAGCTTTTGGAAATTCGACCTAGAAATGACTTAATTAGATTATTATCCGATTTTTAAACATTTCCTAAGTCTAAGCTTAAAGAATATGGTCAATTAATCAAAATTAATTAAGTCAAGGTGTGAATCATCTAGAAACTCACACGGATCAACTCCAAGATGATTCTAGCCATTAATTAAGATTATCTTGGTCGTTGGTGCTCCAATAATGGATTATAAGAGGAATTCGATGGGAACTTGGAGAAAACACACCAGAAGTTTGATTTCCTTAGTAGATCGATTTCCAGAGAGTAGGAGTAGTTGTCGGAGAGCCAAAAATTGAAGCAGAGATAGTGAGGGGCAGAGGTAATGAGGTTGGAGGAAGTTTTCCAGATTCAACGAGTGCATTTGAAGAGAGGAAGAAGTACCACAATGGTGTTGACGCGGGGGCTAAGTAGAAGCCTTTAGAGGGCAATTCGATTTAGCTAGAGAGAAGTCAAGTTTCAATTCCAGAGGCTGGGAAATAGTTCCAGAAGCTTGGAGAGACAATTTCTTAGTCAGTCGCAAACATAACGGCTACAAGAGCAGTTGATTCAAGCTTAGCATGGCATATATTGTGCTAGGGTGATGCAGGCTAGTGTAGAGGAAGTTCGGAAAACTCACTTAGAGTTCTAATCAGAACCTGAATTTGCCTATGGGGTGAGAAAAACTATTCACTAGAATTTTACCAGTATTTCTCTCTATACGATTTCCAGATTTAGCATCCAGGTTATTGTACTCAGAATTTTCCACTGTTGCATAGTAATACAACCCTCAACTACTGCACCAGTTTTCCCACATTTGGTTTTTCCGGGGAAATTGTCCAAAAATAAGGATGTCAATTTTCTTATGTGTGTGCTAGTATTTTCTTAGTTTCTAGCACCATTATTTCCACATTATTTTATTTGTGAAGGTTGTAGTGTGATTTATTTGATATTTTTCGTAGCAAAAAAATTGTTAAATTAATTTACAATTAGAATAATAATTTCTAGTTGTTGCAATATGATTTCAGTAGTGAAATTTCTACACGCACTAAAAAAGGGGATATTACATCCTGAAGGATGGATACCTCTTCATACATGTTGATAAAGAACCCATGGAACTGAAATGGTGGTGGAAAGTTTCCTGGAAGTTGAAGAGTCCTAGTAAAACCAGGCTTTTCTTATGGTGTCTCTTGGAAAATAAAGTACCTACGGGCGAAAATATAATGAAGAAGTCCTTCCATGGACCATCTTGGTGTGCACTTTGATGAAGTGCCTAAGAATCTGTCGATCATTTATATATCACTTGCCAAATCAACACTCCCTCTTAGCGAGAACTGTGCCCTAGTAATACTCCTCACTGAGTATCACCCTGATCATCTGGCATCTGTCCCTGTAATGATGCTAGGCATGTTGCCCATCATCTGCATTGTTGCATCCTATACTGCTACCTATGGCCATGCCACTGCCACTGCTGCATCCATACTACAACTCCCTTTCTATCCGTGTTATTGCCCATGGCCCTGCCACTGCCATTGCTGCATCTACACTGCAACCCCTCTCATTATGCTGCCCATGGCACTACCACTACTAACTGTTGCACTACAACTCAGTTACTGAGAAGTAGGTAACTGATCTCCCAACTCTAACATCTCCATCAGGCTAGAGACACTCCTGATGCTGAAGCTCCCTCTGTCACTGACAAGTGCTCCCTCTCTGACCTTTACGCTGCTACAAAAACTCCATGCATATCGCACCGTTGCACACCTCTTTGTGCCATCCTGCACTGGTGCAATACTCCCGTGCCTCTCGCACTGTTGTAGCCTAATAGCCTCACGGTTTCTTGGGAATGTTGCACTTTAGCTCCCTCTGTCGCTCCATCGCATCCGTCTCTAATGACATTGTCAGTACTGCTACTCCTCTTTGGGGCTCTCGTAGCAAGGTCTAATCCAAGAGGATGGGTACCTCGAGGATCCTGCCCCTCATCGTTTGTAGTCCTCCTGACTACAACTCGATGTCTGGCCACTTCTTCTGAAGTGGCACAATCATCGTCTGTCTCCAATTCCTTCTCTACCCTTGTTGGTGCTACCTTGGTCTTGTAGGCCTCTCCCTTACTATTCTTCCTTAGACACTGGGTTGCATAATGATGGTTAGATAGGGGAGAAAATAGATTTCGGGAGTTGTCTTGGCATATTGATTGTGCGTGGGGTCACAGAGTGATTCACCCACTCTGGAGGGCGCTGGTAGGAGGAGGTGGAATCGACAAGCCACCAGATAGGGCATTGCATGGAGACGGTGCTCTCTTACTGGTATATTGGACACAAGACATATTGAGGATAGGCACAATAGTGTCAATTATGTTAGCATGTGGGGAGATAAACTGCTCGGGTCTGTCAGGGCAAATGATGAGATATGGCTCAAATCATGGAGGGTTTACTAATAGCGTGGTGGATGCATTGACACATATAGGATTCCATATGGTACAACATGGTATGACAATGAGCGTTGGTATCCAATGGTGCACGAAGTTGTGCCATGGAGTTCAGTGCTATGCACAGGAATACAAGGGTGTGTGTTTATGTACAACAAAGCATGATGATGCACAACAGTTTTTTGGAGTGTTTCCACCGAAGAGATCACCTGACGGTGATGTTAGGCACACCATTGGATTTGGTAATCCCATATTTGGAGAGTGAGTTGATCACAAGGCTAACCATGAGCTTCCATTTATCAATCTCCAGCATTGCACACTAACACAGGTGATTTAGCTATCATCTCTTGATGCTCTCATCATGAGCAACAAGACCCAGGAGGTTCATCTAAGACAAATGGATAGGACGCAATGCATTAGTAGAGAGGCTTTCCATCTGTGGCATATAATCAAGGTGAGAGTTGGAAGATGCAGGTTTGGGGATGGTCTGATCTGCTACACAGGTAACATGTGCTCCATCCTTGAGCCCACATTTAGGGAGGTGCATGACACCTGTTGGGCAAGACATTATGAGGTGTCTCAAGAGAATATACAGCAGTTGGTGGACCCATCTTACGAGCAGATGTTTAGACTCCAAGAAGTTTTTGACAACACCTACAGGAGGTAGGATAACAGATCTCACATTCTGGTATGGTAGGCGCAAGGCAGTCTTGCATGCACCGAACTGATTTGAGATGTATGGAGTACATATACTGGTTGCATGCAAGGACCCAGGACATGGTATGAGTTGGTGCCAACATCTGTCAAGACTACGTCACAACTGATATGGCTATGGGATCCAGTGATTCGTTTGGATGATTGGTCACTCTATTTTGTGACAAGCGGGGTAAGGGTAGAGAGTGACCTAGCTCACTCTTGGTTTGGCATATGGGGGAGCGTCGAGGCCTTCGTTGCATAACAAGTGGTTTTCCTTATTAGTTCTTCATACTGACATTGATATTGTGGAGATGCCAGGGAAGGATGAGCTTGGCCTTCACATATTTTTTCCATCAGGTTCCAGGAGAGGAGAATATACTCTGTTCACGATGGGAAGTCTAGTCAGAGTGGTACAACATCAGCATGGTGGCACCATTCTGAGATCGGCATGGGATTTGGGAATCACAAGATTTCGTAGTTCAGCTACCCTTAGCGGTGATCTGGTTCCTACAAGCGAACATCATTTAGATCTTCCATTGGATTTTAGTGGTTTTCTATTGGCATGGGGGACTTCACTACATGGAGTGATAATCAACAGGAGGAGATCAGGGGGAGATCATGTGGGCGAGAATTTAGCTCCACAGGAGTTGGATTGTATCTTCAAGATCCTACTCCTGAAGTACATGAGATTGACTACTCAGTAGGGCAACTTCACGAAGAGTTGCCCAGGATTTATATTATCATGATGCTTTACTCATGGATAGTATGCAGAGGGATTCTAGGACATATACCTAGTTGGACAATGGTGGAGCAAGGGGTGTTTAAATTTGATCAGGATGGCTTGGGATGTTGGTATCGAGAGACCCTTTATGATAGGATAGTGCATGAGATAGGCATGACTCAAAGGCACATTTGGGACCCTGATATTGTTTGGAGTGATCGTATGGGCCAACAAATAGTGGCGGGCGCTTGTTCAGAAATTGCTTGAAGACAAGCAATTTTTGGTTCGGATGACTGTCATGTCCCCAATTTGCGTTAAGTGTAAAATTCACTATAGAGTTTTGCCAATTTTGGAGATATTAAATTAAAAGGAGAAAATATTATTTTGTGGGAGAAAAGCAGAAATTATTATTTTAATGGAGAATGGTGACAAAATAATATTTTATTAGAAAAGGGAGGTAAATTATTATTTTAATGGAGAATGGTAGAAAAGTAATATTTTATAGGAGAATGGAAGAAAATTATTATTTTATTGGAATGGCGGAAAATTATTATTTTATTCAAATGGTGGTAAAAAGTGGAAAATAACCCCCACCAATAAAATAATAAGGAAAAAAGGAGGATTTAGAAGCTAGGGGGAGGCTCCATGAAGAATTATAAAAGGAGGAGGAACTCAATTGCAAATCATTCTATCCTATCATTTCTATTTGACATCTAAACTTGAGTTCTCTTGAGTTGTTCAGCCAAGACAACCAGTGTTGCTTAGAAGAAGGGATTTTTAGGTGGAAATTCCACCTCTATCTGTGGAGAATTTCGAGTGTCTCTCTAGTGAGGCTTTGGAGGAGTCTATTTCGAGACTTCCGTTTGAGTTTATTGTAAAAAATTCACACAAAAATTTATTATTTCTAGGCACAAAAGACAAACCCCAAAGGTTATTTGGAGCAACGTCTTTCTATTACAGGTTCTGGGTATTTGCAGGAGATTTTCTACTAGTTAGAGGAGGTGTTTGGCACCATTTTTCAGAGTTGTTCTTGTATATTTTCGCTCGGCCATATTTTCTCTTATAGAGCATGTGTAGGGGTTGGAGAACATAGTTTTTTTGGTATTTGGTGTTGGTATTTTCTGGGATTTTTTAATTGAGATTTATAGCTATTCTCTCAGCCATTTATCAATGAGTTTTATCATTTCTTAGCAGTTTCTCTTTGGTTGGGCAAACAACTATGAAGCTGGAAATTCGCTCCATTTTGGGCATTCTGGGTCAGCTGGAATTAGGCCAAACGATTTATGGGTTTTGTTGATTTGGGTGTGAGGAGTCGATAGGTAATTTTATAGATTTTTTTGGGCAATATTTAGGATAGAATCATGCATTCGTATTGTAGGGCGTATTGTTTTTTAGCTGGGTAGTTTGCATGACATTGTGGGTTCGATTTTGGCTTGGAGTTAAGCCAAACCATTTCTAGGTATTTAAGGGTTTGGTATGAGGAGCTCTAGGTTAAATTTTCATAATTTTCTAATTAGTTTCGTGGGCAGAAATTCCAATTCTTCTCCAACAGTAGCAGTAGAAACAACAATATTTTCTGGGTAATTCACACTTTTTGGGGCTTTCAAGGTCAACTGGAATTAGCCCAAGATTTTTCTAGGTTTGGTAGATTTTTGTGACAAAAGCCTCCAATTAATTTTGTTAAAATTTTGGAGCAGATTTGAAGGCATAAATCATAGTTCACCTCCACCACCAACAATAGAATTTATGGGTAGTAATTCACAGGTGCAACTTATCTATTTGTAGTTCTATTTTGGAGGCCCGATTTATTATTGTAGCAAATCTTATGTGGTCATCACTGCAACTAATTCTATCAAGAGCTTTGTATGTAATTGTTGAATTGGGGTAGCATCAGGATTCAGATGTGCTCTAGCCATGAAAATTCTTGGAAAGGCTAAAGCACATGAGATCTCCAAGACCCGGAAATGGTTTGGGCAGATTCTACCCAGTTAAGGAGATATTAAAATAATTACTATTTTTAATGGAGTTCCTAAGTCTAAACTTAGGAAAAACAAAATATTAATGAGTATTAATATAAACTAGGTTAGAAGGTTCTAAATGACATGGATCAAGCCAAATATAATATTAGTCATTGATTAGAGATGTAATCTTGGTCATTGAAGGACCAACGGGAAAAGTATAAGAGGAGGTTTGAGGGTCAGTTGGAGAATACACTAGAGTGATCAGTCATTTGATCTTCTAGAGTGGGGTTTGCTAAGAGAAATTGAATTAGTGATCAGTTTGCAGTGAGGGGTAGTGAGTATGAGGCAGAGAGACAGAGATAATGCCGAAAGTCTCACGTAGAGGCAAATAGGCAGATGTTGAGCCAGAGGGAGCCACGCAGAGGCAGAAGAGACTGCGCAGAGGGCAGAAGGGTCTATGTCATCCATGCAGAGGCTACAAGAGTGACACAAAGCGCTGTAGAGGCTGCGCAGGGCCTCAAAGGGCTGACACAGAGGCCAGGAGGGTTGACACTGAGCTTCAGATTATGCTGGAGAGGGTTTAATGGTGAAAATTTTCTGAATATATTCTTTCGAATGGAGAGGTATTACTGCCAAATTATTTCTTTGTTGGGTGAGCCAGTTTGGCACCCAGTTGTACTCATAAAGACTGCATGACAATATAAGCCTCATAATTTCTGCAACCGTTTTCCTGCATTGGGTTTTTTCCGAGGACGATTGTCCAAAAATAACGGTGTCACTTGTGTGTTTGTCTATTTCTTTTAGTTGTTGATCTGTAGATAGTTGATACTATATTGTGTTTATTTCAGCGTTTATATGAGTAAATAGCTTGTTAGTAATTAAACAAGTAGGCGAAATAAACCAGAGAATACAGATAAAATTTCTAACGAGTAATACTTAGAAATTTCAACAGTAATTGCTCCAATAAATAACTCAAGCTGCTCAATTCTCCCTTTCTTGTGTTATTTGCAACTGTGGGATATCTGGATTTATTTGGAAATGTTATTTAGTTTTTGCTGCAATTTCATGGTTCTTGTTTTGCAATTACTTGGAGAAATTTATTGTAGAAATTTTTAAGCAATTTCCCATGGAAAGAAGGAAAAATTATAAACCAAGACATTACAATTAACGATCTTTATTACCAAATATATTTGTTCAAAAAATGCTTACCTAGACGAAGAGACTACGAACCTTTAAATAGATATTTTCTTCGATAGAAAAGGGGCTTCTAGTAAGAGAGTTGTTTGAGGATTTTTAGGAGATAGATCCCTCATCCTTCTTAAATTTGAAATTTTATTTAATTTGAAGCCCTAAGAAGGAGTTAGGGTTGTGATTTTTCTTGGAAGCCAAGACCCCTTGTACGTATAAAATAATCTTTAAATCCTTTCAAAAAAATGTTAGCCTTGATGAAAGCCCAACTTTCTTGATTCAATAATGAGATGGCCAATGATGGGGTGCCACATCACCATCCTTTGGGCTTTATTCCCATAATAATGAGTTTTTCAACTTCAAACAAGCATAACTCACAAGCCATGAGGGCTCTCGAGGCGTGCCACATACCATTGGAATCAACTTGATGGGGAGAATCAAATGGCAAGGATCTCCTAGGTGAATTCAATGATTTGCTTCTTTAGAAACCTCCAACAAGGACGAAGTATGTTCATCGTCCAAGGAATCCAAACCCTAGAGCTAGGGTTTCCAAACATCCTTCAATGAAGCTTCCAACTTGATGCAATCCAGACAAATATTAGAGTGCTCATTAACTAACGTTGGCATCAGTGACAACACCATTCAACAATCTCCCCCTTTGTCATTGATGGCAACACATGTACTCCCCCTACGATAACTACTCCCCTTTCCTTCATGCCTCGATCTTCTCCTAATTTCTCTCCCCCTTTGACATTAATGGCAAGGGGTGACTCCTCCTGACAATCTGCTTGATTCTATGGACCTGTAACCTGCCTATGCTCCCCTTGATGAGAAGACTTCTTCTATCTTCGTTTAAGATACCTTATCTTCTTCGAAATGCCTAAATCATTGCTTGTTGCAATAAACGACCTATCTCCCCTTGACATGTTGTGCTTCATAAGAATTGCCATAATTGAGAGTCGAGACCTACTGTAATTCTAATATGCAAGCCTGCTATTCCTCAAGTTTACTAATCTGCCCACAATGTTGATGAATCCTTTGACTTCTGCTAATGATATGCTTTTCTTCATGTTTTTCAATTTGAAAGAGATGGCGGTCACTATGGACCTATATTCCTTTAACTCTTCTTTTCTTCCTTAATGCTTGCTATGATCCCATGACTTGACACATCTGATTTTACCTTAATTTTAAGTTATTCTATTGAAGCTACCCATGATGCTGAAAACTACTTTGACTGCTTATGCAATCTATCATCTGTCATCCATAAACCTGTTATATAGGCTCCATTTGTTCAAGATTCACCAGACAAGGAGTCTTCAACAGTAAAGTTCAGAACAAGGTAGAAACCAACTTTATAGCTGGATCGTCTCGAACCTTGACATCTTCTACTAGGGATTCATCATGCCCTTCTTCCTTTACAAAACCTAAAAGCATTACTACTGAGACTTCCTCATTTACTTAGTCTTCTTGCATCTGTTTTCTTCTCCAGACTTTTGTGTACCTGATATTAGGGTTGTCCATTATGAATGATTACATCGTGTACCAACAATTGTGTGCTATATGTCCATATTTATGGCATTTATAGCATTCAACATTTGTCCTAAACGATGGAACGACAGACATATACTTCTGGCTAACAAAATCATTGAACTATCTATCTTGAGTACCTACAACCTTATTTATAGGATTTTGATACCGCCCTTGATAATCGTACTTGTCATCAGTTTTAGAATCCCTAGCCATATGTCCAAAGCTATCATATGAAAAACAATAACCATTAAACAAATTAGAGTACCTAGATGAGTTATCCTTTTTGGATGATCTTCTGTATTCATTCTTTCTTTGAGTAGGTACAACCTCATGTTGATCCTTGCCCTTGAATCCTTGAGCATTACTTCATGGAGCCACAACATTTTTAATCTTCATTTCCCCTTCATTTTAATTTGGTCTTTGACTGATCTTGCTATCATATGTTTCATCAATCCTTCTTTGCGAGGACTTAGCGCTTGTATGTTCATTCCATGGGACTTCTTCTATTTCTTTTGCCTTCATCTTTGATTGAGAAATTTTGTTGTTCTTCCTTTTGTCATCCAACAATTTCTTTCTACCATTTTTTGAGCTTGTCATTTCAATTCAAGCAACGTCAAGTTCCTCTTGCTCTTGAGCAATATCTTCTTGAAACCTGCTTTTCAAAACCTTTCTTCTTTCTTCTGCCTCTTCCGCTTTTAGCTTTAGAAGAGTGACATTTTCTGCTTCTCTGTTAAGAACTTGTATTTGCTCATTCTCCCTTTCATTTTCCTTTCTGAGTCTGCTAATTTATGCCAAAGATGCATCTAGTTCCTTTCGTTTTTTATCAACTTCAACTACGTACCTTTGACTAGATTCTTTTAGCTGTCTTTCTAAGTCTTTCTCTTTCCTTTCTTCTTCTTGCACTTGGAGTTTCAAAAGAGCAACTCCTTCTTTGAGTGTGTGATTTTCCTTTGTTTTATTCCATCCTTTGAAGATATTAATTAATTCCTTGTCCTTGTCCTCCTCTACATCTTCTTCATCATCGTTGTTCGATTCTTTGATATCAAGATCCGAAAAATTATTAATATCTTTATCTTGACTTGCATGAAGATTTTGAATTTTCTCCCAAATATGTTTGGTAGATGAGCTATTTGGATTTTACAAAATCTGGCAATGCACTTCAAATGAAACTCATAGCATTTAAATTGCACTTTCTGAATTCATCAGTGGATGTATCTCCATCAGAAACTTAAAATCATACATTGCATCCAATAGCTTGGAAATAAGTTTCCACTCTAGCTTTCCAAAATGCAACATTTGATTTAGTAAACAGAGAAATTGGACCAACCTGTCTCTCTTCATCAACGATAATAGGATCTGAAACTATTTTTATACATCGAATTTCTTTAGTTTCCTTTGAATGCTTGGCGGATTTCCTTTTTTATTTCCCATCTTTGCACTCTGAGATTTTCCTTCCAGTTGTTAAATTGTTACTTAAATAACCTGCTCTAACGCCAATTGTTGGAAATACTGAGAGGGGGTGAATCAAATTTCTTACAATTAGTATATTTTTAATTCCATAGAACATTAATTGTTATTAGTATCAAATAAACATAAACATCATTAACACCATTCAATAATGCATAACGAATAGAGAGAGTAGACACAGATATTTTTAGGTGGAAACCCCTCCAAGACAAAAACCACCGAACGCTTCTTAATATTTGTCTTCAAAATATTTACATCAAGTTTTTAGCTCCAACTAAAGGACCTCCAACACTGTGATTTGCAGGTTCAAACTTGTAGGACACTCCAATGCCCTGTTTACCAATTGCAACTGGGAGGACGCTCCAATGCCCTAGTTTACAAGCTCCAACCTAAAGGTGCTCCAACACCCTATGTACTGGCTGCAACTATATGGACTCTCCAACACCCTATGTAGGCTCCAACCTACCCTAGCACCACCTTGCAACCTTAAAGTGTTCTCAGTATCTATCCTGAAGGAGTCTCCACACTTTTGCCTTACACCACCTTGCCACCCTGATCAGTCAGCGTACCACATTTCATAATTTTCAGACTAGATCCACCTGTGATCTGAATCAATACATAAGATCTACAACACAATCTTCGATGTTTCTTTATATCCCTATCAAACCTTGGAAACCTCACTGCTCAACTCACATCAAACCATAGATATCAATGCCAATACTGAACCTAAACTTTTGTTGTTGAAACCCTAGCTTCACAATTGTTCGTCGTATAGATATATTTGTTAGTAATACAAGTAGTAGTATGTTCATTCCACTGACCCAATGACCTGTACTATCTCTACTCTGAGATCATAAACTGCAATACTACACTACCACAAGCATAACCCTAAATTCCACTAATTTGAATGATGCCCAACTACAGATTGTATCCTTGACTAGTTTGGGATCATAGGATGGTGGACCAATATGCTGCAACAAACCCTAGCATCAACATGCTCTACTTCACTATACCAACTTCAAGAATGATGAGACTCTATTCTTGCTTACTACTGGAAACCCTTATAATTTGCACAAATCTTACTTCAGAAATCCAATTGCAACTTGTTGCAAGATGAGGAGACATAGCCTCAAAGTGAGGCCAACTTCTTGACTGACAACACAAGCACTAATAATATACTAAAGATAATGAAGGCCTTTAACAACAATCCCCATTTACTAAATCAAAACATGATCCCTCTCTGTATGAGTAACCATACTTTCTTCGGCCATCTATCAGTAGAGAAATTTAACCATTCTATAATCAAAACATGATCCCTCTCTATATGAGTAACCATACTTTCTTCGGCCATCTATCAGTAGAGAAATTTAACCATTCTATAATCTGATTCTATAATCTGATTCTTTTTAGGCGATAACAGGTTTTGAGAGACTCGTGGCTAAGGGAGTGACTATAGACGTGGTTGTGCCAATACTTGTTGATGTTAGTAGTAAATAGACCACTGCAAATTCAAATCAAGTCAGCTTCATTAGCTTGTTGAAACTTATAAATATATATGGAACTTCTGTCTCATTACATTGAACTGGACTAAACTCTTTTGAAATGATACAATAATTGATCTTCAAAAGGCCGAACTATATGCCTTGTAATGTTGTAGTTGTGTTATTATCTCTTCTTCAAAATAGACTTAAGTTCAAGGATCGAATTTCTAAGCAAGGAAGACTGATTTTATTGTGGCTACAAATCTTCAGATAACAGATCTAAAGTATGTGTCAATTGGACAATTACAAGATGCTCTGAAGAGTGAAAACGAAAACTTTCGCTAAACTGCTTCAACCTTGGACTTGTAAAATCGAATTGAATTCTCCTAGCAATTATATCAAAGTCTAAGCCCAATAGAGACTGTTATAACCACTGTAATTTGACTCAGGATCCCCGCTATCATGGAGGACTTCTAAAGGAGTTGCAAGTATGAAAGATTGGAAATATCATAATAGTAGTTCAACACTCCTTGCCATTGCAAACTTTGAAGAAACCACGGGCCAAGAATCTTCACATTAGTTGGAGAACCTTCCAAGCCGTAAATTTCTTTGTATACATCAGAGAATAGGTTTCAAAAGAAACATTCTTATACTTTTTGTTATCATCGAATTCACACAAAGTACTTCACTATTCTAAAAATGGAATTCTGAGACCCTTTTACTTGCCTTCAATCCTTAAGAATAAGATATAACAGAGTTTGGAATTGATACCCAGGATGGGACCGAATCACTGAAATGAAATCTACAAGGTACAACAAATGCTTCAAAACTTGATGGCCACAGGGATAGAGTACTTCATTGGTTTGAACTTGGGTAGAGTATCATATTTGTAATCACAAAAATGAGGACCGAACCATAGAGATCACCCAAAAAAACCCTTCAAAGCCATTCATGAACCATTGAGGATTGCATGGGTTATAATTTCAATTTTTCTGCCAATAATAATCAAACCAATCATAACAACAATCCCAAAAAAACATAATCGAAATACATATGCAAAATTCCTCCTCAGATTGCCTCTCATTTGATAGATTTGTACACCACAGGAGCGAGTAAAATTACCAAGCTTTATTACAAATTATATTTGTTCAAAAAAACTTTACATAGATGGAGAGACTAGGAACCTTTAAATAGATCTTTCTTGGATAGAAAAGAGGCTTCTAGTAGGAGAGTCATTTAAGGGATTTTAGGAGTGTGATCCCTCTCACTTTTTAAATTTGGAATTTTATTTAATTTGAAGCCCTAAGGGGGGGTTAGGGTTGTGATTCTTCTTGGAATCCAAGACCCCTTGTAAGTATTAAATAGTTTAAATGCTTCCAAAAATATGTTAGCCTTGATGAAAGCCCAACTTTCTTGATTCAATAATGAGTTGGCTAATGATGGGGTGCCACATCACCATCCTTTGGGGTTTATACTTGTTACCCAACATTTTGTGGGTGCTATCACTAGGAGAAAAACATTTCTCTAAGACAGTCCTCAGCTGGCAGCCAACAACACCTTGCAGTCACCAGCTAGCTCATTGTTCCATTACTACGCCACCTGAACTATCCATATAGACCCTCGCCCATCTGCCATGATCATATGCTTGAAGGTGGACCTAAAGGTATGCCTTGTCATTTGGTAATTGAGTATTGTAGTTTGCTTATCATGGACACTTTTGGGCATGGATTAATGGGAGGATTCGGCGGAATGAATGGAATAGAATTGTGCTCTTGTCCCCTAGACCCCTTTTGGATATTAACCTTGGATTCTAGTCTTGTGGGATCTCTTTTACTGACTATTTGGCTTTAGGTATGGATTTCACGGGAAAACCCGATTTTGCTTATGTGGTCCTACTCCCTTATCCGCTTATATTACCCCCTTTCCACTCATTACTACCCCACCCATCATTTCTCCCAACTGGGTCCACATTCCTCCATTGAGTCAACATGGGGCTGACTCATCCCTTCCCCTTGCCCACACCTTGAGTCAGGTCTGGAAGGTTGATGCAACAAAAAAAAAAGATAAAAGCATATTTGGCCACATCCAATAGGAAAATGTACCACAAAATGCAAAATATGGTCGGGACAAACACATTTAGCATGTCGGAAAAAGCAAACACATGAGGTCTACCCCATCATCATGGCCATCACCCTAGTTCCTGTAGGTTCTATGAGCTTCCTCCATCATATAGGAACCCATGATTGTCCCAACCCCTATTAGGCAATAAACTGACCTACTTTAAAAGGGGGGTATTCACTGGTATATCTTATACATCATGCTCTTACCCCTTGAGCTCCGAGCAGTTAATAAAAAAAAACATAAAAAGGCATATAAATATGGGTGGAAAAATCAAGCCCGGGGCACCTCATGTACCACTATTTCTCCCTCCTATACATTATAAACCCAAGTATGAGCTTCCCTTCTATTGGCTACCCCTTGTACCCCAGCATGTGGCCCAGGGTTGCCCCTTCTCATCCCATACTACATTCACCTATCTATCACATGCAACCACCTTTTGAAAGATTTCCCTTGAATATATTATCCCCTTTAGAAGTAGAAACCACCTAATAGGATACTTGGTTAATCCCATTTGGAGTTTAGGAGACATTGGCACATCCCAAAGCCCATTATGGAAGGGCAGGCCATTATGAAGTCCCCACCTATGGTCCATGGTTGGTAAGCTCATTTACTCGATTTCTCTAATGACTTGCTGTACTAGAAGGTTAGGGGACGTATTGGATCTTATGCAGGATTACAGATGGTCTCCCTATACGGGGTCCTAATCCTCAAGAGAGCTGCATTGGCACATGTAGGGTGTGTGTTGAGAGCCATGGGCATCCACAGTAGTAGACAACATTCCATCAATCCCCGAGGATGATCACATATGCCCGAGATACTCCTATTGGATGAGGAAGATGCACCTGGTTGACCTTTTGCCAGTTAGCCCCACAGATGTACCATGCACTTGGCAGCTGGGTCGTACCATGCACTTGGCAGCTGACCCAAGACTTGTATGATGATGTGGCATCCCCTACACCATCCTCAGAGCCCTTGCAGACAATCTACAGGCATATTCGACTCATTTGGAGACCGATGAGGTTATTATTGTGCCCCCACACCCATTGGGAGCACCACAGATTTATTGTTTGGAGAACAAGGGGCAAACCCCTTGTCCATGACTTTTGAGGGTCATACTCTTCATTATGGCACCCAGGGACCTCATCAAGCTTCTTGGAGGGCCCTACAACATTTATTATTTATCATCTGATCTCTTAGGAGGCTTATTCTTTCATTTGTGAGCTAGTTTGGTGGGCTTGTCACCTAAAGTTAGATTATTAGCTCACTATTTTATTTTTTGGGCTTATGTAGGCCAAGGAGACTAAATTGAACTCCTCATTAGTGTATAGATACAAGTGAGATGAGTTCATTTTCTCATCATCACTTTGGATTGGATCTCTTCTCTCTTGAGAATTTTGCACTTTTTCTTGGAGGATGAATTAGAGCTTTATGGATGAATTTTGATGTACGGATTTGGTTTATCTTATCTTGGAACTTCTCTATTGCCAAAGAGTGGATGGTTGGATATGTTCTATTACATGTAAGTATATGCCTTTAATGTTATTCTTGTTTTAATTTTTCATATACATTGGATTGAGATTTTCTCTATTTTTAGAGCTAATTGTTGCATGCATTTATTGCTTAAATTGTGGAATTTTGTCTCTATATAGCATCTCTCAATGTATGGGCCATGTAATTTGAATGAAATATCCTAGGAATAATTCTATCAATGAATTCATCTTGATAAGCCATCACCTTTTTTCACATAGAAGTATAATAGCTGCAAGATCGCTTCTCTCTTCCCTAGAAAGCTAGCAAGGTAGTCTTGAGGCCTTCTTGACTAAGAACCAAGGTCTTCATTCATATTTATCATAGACTCCATTCTCCAAAAACTAAGGCATTGATCTACCAAGAGGTGGTCACCTAAAATCAACTATTTTTCACCTTTTCCTAGGTCTAGCCAGGTTGAGTCACCTAGGGCATCATTTTCTCGACAAAATACCCCTCCAAAAAGTTTAACCTCCTAGCCTCTCCTGCGTTGGTGTCTCCTCAAGGCGTCCTCTAATTTTGAATCCATTCCAACAATTGAGTTGTGAGAAAAGCCAAGCCCTAGCTCCGAGATCAAAATTTTCCCTAATATCCCCAAGGCTAGTGTCCCATAGGATCAATTCATCACCTTTAAGTGAAAATTCTTTCTTTGATCCTTTCCCCCTACTTGTCTAGGTTAAGAACATTATTGGTTTCTAAACCCTTACCTCCTAACCTACGCTAGGTCCACATGGTTCCGTGTGGTCCCATTCCTTTGAAAATATAATTCTTCAAGAACCATCCAGGATACCAATTTCAACAAGGACTTTAGGGATTGATAAACTCTTTCACAAGTAATATTCCCTAAACCTAACTCCCAAATCCTCCCATCCTTCTCCTAGAAGACATTGTACCTTGCTAGAAAGCAAGCAAGCTTTATCCTTCAACCTCTTCTGGAAAGGGATTATTTGGGTCACTCGATATCAACTTATTGATTTATCTTTCATTGTTGACTCCATAATATACCAGGTCTCCTCCCATCGGTGAATGTTCGTAAATAGTAGGGAGCCTTAGCTGAGGTGACAATGGGTTAAGTCTCCATTTGTTGCCCTTGGTCTAACATTTTCCCTCTAGGTATCCCCTTTAGGTCTCCTGCTAGTTTGAGCGATAACATTTTAGCGTCGTTTCCAGGGAGGAAGAAGGTCTACCTCCCCAGTAAATCATCAATGAATTGGTTCATTGACAACATCTATAAAACATTCCTCTGGCAACTCCACATTCTTTTTCCTAGATGGAAAATCTTGAGGTTTAACTTACCATCGAAGAAGAGATGACGAACCCCACATTCCATTCTTTAACAAGAAGTTAAATCAATTGAGAAATAGAAACAAAAGATCTTTAGACCTTTAGACCTTTCCTCAATGACCGAAGCTCTCTTTTGTGCAATGCCCGAAGATCCCAAATGGCCTATGTTCACAAGCAAGGAGGACCCCCAAGAACATCTTCTAAAATTGAATATCGGACATGCGTTGAACTATATAATGAGTATAGCCAAATGATTTCCTTTGCTACAACCTTGATAGGAAACGCCCAGTATTGGTATTTTAACCTTCCTTCGTCTTCCATCTCTACATGGGAAGGATTTTTCCAAGTCTTTAGAAGAAGGTGGTATCCCAAAAAGGATGTGGTCCAAATATACAAAGGGCTCTTGTCTAGCAAAAGAAGAGAAGATGAACCATTGTTGAGTTCAACCAAAGATTCAATATGATTATCCATTCTATCCCTCAAGAAATTTCTCCCCCAAAAGATGTAGCCATGGCTTCTTACCTCAATGCCTTCAAAGCGAAGTTGGTTTTCAATGTCTGAAATAAAAACCCCTCTCGTCTCTTACAAGCTCAAAACACGATGTGTGACCTTAGAGAAGCCATGAGGTATAATTCCATCAACATGCTACAAATCGAAGATGAGCCTTCCCCCTCAAGTGGAAGTATACCCCATCATGAAGAAATCATGTTACAAGAAATCAACAACAAGACAAAGGAACCTCCTAACTCTGCTACAAGAATTCCCCTAAGATTGATTTTAAGTATGACTGACCCTTTCTATGTAACTCTGGGAATAAACAGGTATACTTTGAAAAATTGCATTCTAAACTCCAGGTGCCCTATCCATATCATGCCCTTGAGTATTATGAAAAATCTTGGTTATACCTTATCAAAGAAATGTTGGGGCAAGGTGATTCTAAACTGTGAATAATTAATGGCATGTGGGTTGGTAGAAAGTAGAAAGATCTTTTTCCATACGTACCCTAAGAAAAAATTCTCTATAAACATCACCATTATCAAAAAAAATCCAACATGAGGTATGATTCTATCAAAACAACTCATTGAAGATCTTAACTAGTCCATTAGTGAGGATAGCTCTGCTATATACCTCCCTTGGAAAAAAAACTCCTATGTATCCATCCCTAGGCAAGAGTTCTCTGCCCTAATGATTGCCACCTCTCAAGAATCTGATAATGACTTAAAAGAAGATAACTTAGGGAATGGAGAATTTTCAAAAGTGAGCATATCAAGACTTCCCCTCTCCCCAGGCTATGGGTAATGTATTTTGATGGAGCTCACTCTAAGGCTAGAATTCATATCCCCTTCTGAGGAGTACTTTTTATTCTCTTTAAGGCTCCAATTTACTTGCACCAATAACATAGTTGAGTATGAGGCCCTCCTATTAGGACTTGAGTGTTGATTCTGGCTAACATCAAATGTGCTCTAGCTCCAAAATTTTGTGGAGGGGGTAGAACACATGATATCTCCAAGCCACAGAAATCGTTTGGAGAAATTCCACCCAGATTGAGAGTTATTAAAATAATTAATATTTTTAATGGGGTTCCTAAGTCTAAACTTAGGAAAATAAAAATATTAATGTGTATTAATAAAAATATGGGTGAGAAGCTTCTAAGAGACGAGGATCAAGTTTGTTTTAATCTTTGTTGTTTATTAGGGACATAATCTCGACCGTTGATTCATCAAAAAGAAAAGTATAAGAGGAGGCTTGAGGTTCAGTTGGAGATACACCAAGTGATCAAAGAAGTTCGATTCTTCTGGGGCATGGTTTGCTGAGAAAATCGAACTAGTGATCTGAGTTTCAGCAAAGGGGCAGACATAGTTGGGGTTAGAGGATCTTCTCCAGGACTCCGAATACACAGCAGAGAGAGGCAGAGATAAGCCAGAGGAGGAAGCGCAAACCAAGGGAGGCTGATGCTGGGCCAGAAGGGCCCACGCATTGCCTGAGGCAGTGCCAACATAGGGGAGGAGTTGCACTCCTACAGAAGTCTGAATTCAGCAAGGAGCAATAGGATCAGTTGAGAAGGCTGATGTCAGAGCTCCAAGAAGTAGAGGAGCCAACACAGAGCTGACGCAGTCTCTTAGTGTGTTCCACGTAGGCTGACACAACTAATGCAAAGGGGCAACACAGTTGTAGCCGAGGATAGTCAGTCCTGTTGTCAGATCAGAGAGATTTTTCCGGGTGAAGTGAGGTAATCTCACTTATATTTCTACAAGTATATTTTATCTCTGTAATCGGATAGCTGAGAGGGCATC
>APFE030301736.1:0-21600 GCA_000404065.3 Pinus taeda
ATTTTTTAGATTTGTATTGGGCTTCATCCTCTTCCCTTATGTATTTGGCTCTATCTGCTGCTGACACACCTGTATAAGTTTTGATTCCTATTTGTTTGTCTCCATCCCATGGCATTTTCTCGCAGAGGTGTTTTCTGGCACGGGTGTATGAACCTGTGTAATTATTGTTGCAATGGGGGCAATGAAATTTAGTGGTTCTACCCCCTTTCCCTGCTTCAGGCCTGTTAACATATTTCCACAATGGGGTTTGGTTTTGTTTAGTTTTTTGAGCTGACTCATGTTCACTCTCCTCCAGTGCCTCCTCACCGGGGTTTTCATCAAATCCACTATGTCCCCCTTCTTCATCGCCTTATTCATTTTCAATTTCAACCCTCCTTTTTCTACTCTCCAGCGTCATAATAACCAAAAAAGGAACCAAGAAGAAGAAAATGCCAAGAAATATAACCATGCTGTTTGAAATGTGAAGTTTTGAATTTGCAAAATTTAAAAAAATGGAATGGGAAATAGAGAAAAATCTATTTATTTATTTAGGAATAATTTAATAAACATTAAAAAAAAATTGGTAGGCATTCTATTCAATATTGTAGAACTAGAGCCTATCTCTTGGGTGTCCAGTCTCCCCTTGCAAGCTCTTCAATCTCCCCTTGCTCCCTGCTTTCTCTTGCTCTCTCACTCTCTTTCTCCTTGCTCTCTCCTCACTCTTTCCTTGCTCCTCACTCTCTCCTTGCTCTATCCTTGTTCTCTCTCACTCTCTCTTTGCTCCTGAGTCCTCATTCTCACCCTCTCTCAATCTCAATTGAGCTCTCACTCTCACTCTCACAATGATAATGAAACCCTCTCTCCCTCCCTCCCTCAATTTATATCAAAAAAACCAAATTTTTTCTTCCGCCAGAATTTTATATATATATATAATTAATATATATATATTTTAAATTCCGTCGGAATTTTTTCCCCCCAATCGCTCGCGTCAGTCGCTCGTGTTGCTCTGGGAGCGGTCGGGAGCGATCGCTCCCGCGTTATAAAAATCGCTCCCAGAGAAACGCTCCCTTATTCGCTCCGCAAAATGGCAGGGAATGCAAATTTTTTTAACGAGAGCACGCTCCCGACCCGCTCCCGCCCGGAGCACGGATTGGGAGCGGGGGGCGCTCCTCCGCAACATTGCTTTCCACTATCCAATAAGGGCACAAATAGCAGGCACTGATTGATACAATGTGTCGTGGCCCCAAGGTAATCCATACTTATCTCTTCCTAATATGAATCATAGGTTTAACTAGATGATTGACCACTTTTAATTGTATCCCTGTTCCTTCGCTTCACCTAGGGGGTCATCCCTTTGTCCCTAGTCTAGTGTGACCTTCCCTCAAGCCTTTATTTTCTACTATCTAGGAGGGGCACAGATAGGAGGCACTGATTGATATAGTGTGCCTAGGGTAATTTACACTTATCTCTTTCCATCAATTTGTTGTAGTCACCTCCATTCTTTAGGTTGATCGTCATTTGTCACTAATATTGGCACCCTTTATCCTCATCTTTGAGTAAGGCCTAGAAACTTTGCCCTTAAGAGGTTGATGCAACTGAAAGAAAGATATAAACATGTATAGCCCACAAATGGAAGAAAATCTAAAATGCAAAAGATGGCTAGGACAATCAAAGTGCATGGAAAAACCCTAGCTTGAGCTCGACCTCCCTCATTAGCCATCACCCAACTTTTAGCATATCAAGCTCTATCTAAATGAAAGGAAGTTCAATATGTCCCAACTTCGATGAGCAATAAACCACTACATCTTTAAGGGGTATTTGAAAGCATCAAGCAAGCGGGTTACCCAAGCTAACGCAAGAAAGAAAAATAAAATCTTTGAAGTAAAAGGCATATTATAGGGGTGGTAAAAATAGGCCAAGGAAAGGGGTAACTCAGGCCTACATGATTGCTCTCTTGTCTTATCATTCACTCATAATATTGGACCTCATTCAATTGGTACCAAAGCAATGCCATTTTCCTTGAAGGTTCCCTCATTACATATCCACTTTTATCACATGTACTTGTGGATTGATGTGTCTTCCTAGGAATTGTCCTTCCCCTTAGTGTTGGAAGTGTCCACTAGGGCTATTGAATAGCCATCCCAAACACAGGTATGGTAACTTGCTTATAAATCACTAGATAGAAAGACATTTGAAGGCAAGGCTTGTATGAAGTATTTTGGTGCCTCTAGCATTAAAAATGGCCCACGATGATGCTTTCATGGTTTCTTTATCTAATAATGTTGATCTCACTTGATCTTAAGGGTATGTTTCAGTTATTTCCTCATAGATGCATTGGATGTCCCTTGAAGGATGGCTTGACACTTCTGCAACACCTTGAAAGAGGATGTCTAGATCTGCAAGAAGAGCACATATGACCTGGAAACCTCGGTCCTTGAGGAGCCCACACATGGATGTATGATACCTTCTTCACTTCCAAATGCTGAAATGCTGAGCTTAGAGACCAGGACATTGCCAAGGTTGATGATGTATCCCAAAGGACCCAGGATGATCTTGCACCTACTTGATGGGTGTTGCCTTGTTGTAGAGCCCAAATGAGGATGATGACGACTTGAGATACTTTGGGAGGATTGATACACCCCTTCATGATGTTAATGCCATGCCCTAAGTTTGCAACGTCATCCTTGCAAACCCTAGAGTGATGATGCGTGGCTTCTCGATGATCATGTATCGCTTGAAGAGTTGTGGCTTGATGATCCACCCTTTCACATTGATGAGATGTCATGTAGTGGCTCTTGGATCTTTTTTGGCACTTTGCTTGATGAAGATGCTCACTTAATGACGATGACATCATGTTGGAGAGTTTTTGCTTGCACACATGAGAAAAAGAAGGCATTTTATTATGTTTTGACATTATGAGAGCTATCTTATAGGTCAACTTGTGATCTCTTGACCTTGTGAACACTTAAAAGTCATAATTTTAGGGCTTTTACTTGTAAACTATGTGCAATTCTACTTGGTTACCCTTCGATGAATGGAGGGGAGTCGAATTGAGTGGATCATTATCACACACACTCAATTTTCTCTCTTTCACTTAGACGCAATGGCTAGCTAGGGTGTGCAAATTGTCTTGGGGAGGATATGTTTTGCATGAAGGGACTTTCTTTGTATGAATGAAGTGATGCTTGCTTGAATGGTGTAAGTTTAATGTTATTTTTCTTCCATTTTGCATTAATTGCTGAAATTAGGGTTTATCTTGTGCCATATTAAACATTGCAATTTGTTTTATGAACTCTTGTTGAGCCAATAGGCTCATTCTACAGCCTAGTATGAGGGGATGTGTAAGTTTGTCTGTTCGTCTGTGCCCCTTTAAAATAAAAATAAAAAATAAAAATTATGTTCTAAATAGAAAAATAATGTCGGCTATAGTTAAAAAAATGAATATGCTATGAAGTAATTAGAAGTAAATTTTTTTTGTGAATAAGATGTTTAAATTTTATACTTTTAAAAAATATTTCAACAAGAGATTTAAATAAAACTATTTGAAGATATATGTTAACTAGTTTATGTCATATCAACTTCATATATATATATATATATATATATATATATAGAAAAAAAAATAAGTTTTTATGGTTAATTTTTTTTATTTGGTCCTATATATACTCTATTTAGCATTCAAAAATACAATTTAAATAATGAAAAATAACGCATTGTATTTTGCACTCTAAAAAGTTTGCACATGAAGAAATTTGATCCCTCTCGACTCATGTTAGATCTGGACTTAAGATGGATCCATGCTGGTTTTTATTATGCAAAATTTGTCATCAAGTATCCATTGGAGGAACTAGATTACATCCTTTGACCTTAAATCTCCTTAAAGTACATGCAACTAGGGTTTGGTAGAAGAGCGAACTCTCTCCTCCCTCTCTGTCCAAGGTCCTCTTCCTTTTACCTTGTCCACTTGACTCCATTGCCCCTTTTGATTGAAGGCACTAGTCCTTGTGTGTTGATCAAACCAATTTGTCCATCTTTTATTTTATGGTAAACTAGGTTTAGCGTTTGGTTTAACCTACATCTTAAACCTTAATTTCATCCATATGTTATTGTCCTAAAATCACATATTGCATCTATAAATTTCAAAAAGTCAAAATCTATCATTTTATGTATTTTTTACCCTCAATTTTAGGAACGACATCTAGGGTTTGTTTGCTGTTTTGTGCATTTTCAGACATTAAATCCTAGTGTTGACCTGCCTCTTGTTTACCCCTTCCTTCTGTAGCCTTGAATTTATTGTCGATAATCATAATACCCTTAATAGACTATTTCGAATTGTTTTTGTAAGTTTTACATGCTGTAAAAAGTGCATTCTTTTAAAACCCTAAATTATAACAACAATCAATATATTGATGGTGGCTAGTGGGAAAGCTAACTTGAAAATCTATAGAAATTATCTCGGTCTCCTAGGCTTAGACAATGGTTTCCTCCAACCCATCATCTCTCTCACCCCGAGCCTTTTTTTATTGAAGACCTTTCTAGGGTGTATAAATTAGCAAGATCCTTAGAGAACCGTTTCGCTTAGGATACCTTAGTCATCTAAAATGTAAGTCTTGTTGGGGAATCCTCCCTTGTGGGGATAGTATCGAACCACAACAATGAGGCCACTAATGTGATAGTGGTGGCTGATCTCATTGTTTCTTGGTACCACACAAATATGTATTGACAAACCCACATGACACTTTTAGACAAATCAACCTTGTCACGGTTGAAAGTTTCTCTGTTCTGATTGGTGTTTTCTAGTTTCTGGGGGCACCCCTAGATGATGTATGCTATTATCCACGTAATATTCCCATGTAAAACTTCAATTGATTAGCTTACAACAAAGCTTTACTTTTGACTTGCTGATAAGCAACAAAAAATGAAGTAATTCTTTAAAATGAAATTTGTAATGGTTGACATTAGATTTCTGTAATTAACAGTAGCAACAAAATTGAAAGTGATGCAAGAAACGAATGTGCGCCTCAAGTGAAATAATTCAAAACAAGTGCACTTCTATATACCATCGCACTGCATAAAAGTTCATTCAATGGCCTCCAACACATTTAAAGAGTTAGAATCAAACATAATTGAATAAAATCACAAATTACCCAAGAAATTGGTTGCACCATAATGAGTACTAGGC
This sequence comes from Pinus taeda, assembly GCA_000404065.3. NCBI lineage: Eukaryota > Viridiplantae > Streptophyta > Pinopsida > Pinales > Pinaceae > Pinus > Pinus taeda. The sequence continues at coordinate 5,162 of APFE030301736.1, forward strand.
TACTGTGAGTTCCTTCACTTGTAGTGGAGCTAGTGGTTTGAGAGGCTCAAACACATAAAAGTGATATCTCAGCTACTAACAAAGTATCTAAGAAAAATTGTCCAACCCTTGTACTGATGTTCTAATATGCATATATGGAAGAAACATTTCCTCCCTCAAACTAGTTGATCTAATGGCTCAAAGCAAGGAAAAGTTGGAAAGGCCAAAAGATCTGTATGTATAGCCAACCTTTCTTCCTTTTCCACTTTCAGTTATCAAAATCACAAAATCTGGTTTCTTTGCTCCACTTCTTGAGTAGAAACATAACAAAATCTGCTTTCTTTTCTTCACTTTTTGAGTGAAAACATCAACAAAATTTGCTTTTTACATCTCCTCATTAAATTGGAAAAATCTTGCTTTTCCTTTAGCTTTACTCATGAAGACATTTAGTAAAATCTCCCATTCTTTCATTAAAACTATTTTACCCTTTTCCATGTGATTAAATAATTAAATACAAATTTATTTATTTAATCATTTCACAGCGTATGACTTTGAAGTCATAATCTTGGAAAATTTACCTAGAGATATGATTTAGATTCATGCCAAGTGTCAGCTTAAGATAGAAACTATTGACAATGATGCTACTCAGCTGCTCACTTTTCCATGCAAAGAAAGCTTAGGCTACCCCTTAGTTCCTAGTTAGGAACCACGACCAACATTGCACTTGCCAAATATATAAACTTACTAATTATATACATGCCTTATGTTGAATTTTTGTAGCTATGGTTGGCCTTCATAATTTATTTTAGCCCTCGAGATAAAAGGAAATGCAAAATATGAATATATTTCAAATCGGCTTCAAAAGAGGGAAATTCAATTTAAAATAAATAAATAAATTATTTATCTCCACAAAGTCAAGTAAGAGTAGATAACTCAGGCAAAGAACTAGCTACAACTATAGAATTTAGAAATGCACAACCATACACATTAAACGCTGAAAAAACCATACACATTAAACGCTGAAAAATGAGCAAAAATTCTGAGCCATTATATTAATATGGGTAAATATGAGTATAACAAATAAGATTAGAGGAACCTGGGCTTGCTACTGCAAGATATGACAAGAACCCAAGTGTGAATACAATGCTCAAATGTTGGGAAGATTCCTAGGAAGACTGTTCATGCCGAGGAAGAACTGCTAGCTGCTGCTGGAAGGAAACAGGGGAAATTGCTCTTTAAGGTGCTCAGAATGAGATGAGACTAGGTGGGCAACCTCCTCGCAAGAACCCCAGGAAAACCTAGAAAAATGTCACAGACCCGAGTGGTAGAATGGCTTCCCCAAATAACTGTGCCTTGCTTTGGAAACACTGTTGCTGCTGGCTGGCTTCAACCCTCTGTTTTGGCCCTCAAAATTGCTCAAAGAATTCTACCAAATTAATTGGAGCCTCTCCTCATAAAACCCACAAAAACCCAGAAATATTTTGGGCTAATTCCAGTTGACCCGGAAATACCCAAATTTGGATGAAATTCCCAACAAATGGGTTCTGCGTCCCACCAAGAATATCTACTGCGAATTAGCTCCAATTTCCCCCCTCAACTGCTGGAATTCGTGAGTATCCTTGTGTCCCTTGGCATACAATTGCACCCAGTCGCACATCTTTGTGCACCGTTAGACCTTGCTACGTGTTGTTGCATCATCCCGGATTAGTTGATATCCCTCCTATATCGATGTGTCCATCACTATATGAGGAAATGCACCGCGATGTGATCCGCTTCTCCTACACCACAGTGCAACCCTGCACACCACTGCACACCTCCATGCTCCTTTGCATACCATTGCATACCCTATACACCCCTGGATGTCAAGGTCCAAGACTGAGTCTATAGGCAATCTTGTATCTTGTCAGGGTCGCCATCTCCACTATCACACCTCCATAACATCGGGTGAGTGGTCCTCCCCTCTTTATCCTCTTGAAGATATTCGATAGGCAAACCTCCCTAAATGTCAGTGGTGGTGTCACTAAGATGTTGCTGCTCCGTGACCTTTGCACCCCACATATCCACAAAAAATGCTCATCCCCATACAACATTCTGTCTTGTGGCCTGTCGATGCCACCTCCTCCAATCAACCCCTGCTAGAGTATGTTAGTCATCCTACGACCCCATGCCTGACCAACATGCTAGGACAACTTACGGTGTCTACTCACTGCCCTGGATTGTCAGGGTCGCCATCTCCACTACCACACCTCCATAACATCGGATGAGTGGTCCTCCCCGCCTGATCCTCTCGAAGATATCTAACAGGCAAACCTCCCTAAATGCTAGTGGTGGTGTCACTAAAGTGTTGCTGCTTCGCGACCTTTGCACCCCACATATCCACAAAAAATCCTCATCCCCATACAACATTCTGTCTAATGGCCTGCTGATACCACCTCCTCCAATGAAACCTTGCTAGAGTATGCTAGTCATCTTGCGACCCCATGCCTGACTAACATGCCAGGACAACTCACGGTGTCCACCCACTGCCCTGTCAATCCATCCTGTCACTAGTGGTTCTTGGGCATTTGATGAAGACTTGAAAGCGAGGGGGAAATCAGTCTCCAGATCCACCATCCTGCTAACACCATCACTGATCAAGTCCATGATGTGACAGGGAATCCCACCTGAATCCCAACAACAATCTGGCCCTCTAGCCCCTTTGGCAATCCAGGCTTCTGATGAACTGTGGCCATGGATGTATCCAACCTCGTACTGGTTCATCGGGTACCAGCTCAGTACCTCTCGCCATCCAATCCCAAAGGAGGGATCAACTGTGCAATCTCCTATGTACAAAACAAGCTCTCCATGCTGGTGTTGTGCCATACTCAACTCAAGTCGTTTGCTCCCGCTAATCCGGTCATCCCATATGATCTGTCTAGACAACTTTGCCTCCCTTTGTTCGATGCATAGAGGCGGGCTAATAATGTCGAAGGCCCTACCAGTGTGACTCTGAAGTAAACTATGTTGAAGTCCCAACGTGTGCTCTCCTCATTGCCTCTCATCAATGGCTAGCCCAAAGGATGGTTGCGCATCCTCCTCTATCACGGCCTCAACATGAGCCTGCGATTGCTCCTCCATTGACAACCCATCACGTGAAACATCCTCACTAGTCTCTTGGTACCTCATCAACCTGTTGTGTGCTACTGTCTCCTGAAAGCTCTGACATGGCCCTCGACACCTCATCAATGGATGGCCTGATAGGTGCATGCTTTACTCTCTTTGCTAATGCCTCAACTTGCACCATCACAGGGCTAAACAATGGTGGCGACTTTGGAGTCATGCTAGGCCGTTCTATGTCCTCTTCATAATCCTGCGTGCCCTCAGCGTCCTGCTCAACCTCCTCATCGGGCTCCTGATATCTAAAGACAGGTCTCCACCAACATAAACACCTCTTGGTCTCACCCTCTAAATGCCCTTGTCCTGTCCACTCCATTTGAGGAGGTCTGGTGCCCTCTCGGTCAAATCTCTCTAAAAGCCTTCGTGTGAACTCCCTATAAGACGTGATGCCTGCATGACCTAAAGATATCGGTCCACAGTACCACCACTCCATGGCATTTCCATCCAAATGACAAGTGGCATATCTAATGGCATCCACATTTCTCATGTGGTTTAGCCGAAAGTATGTGTCCAGTTCCTGCACCCATTTTCTGACGGAACTCCTAGTTGAACTATCAAAGTGGGTGACGGTTATTTTTCCCACTGTCTTCTGTACGCCCTGCTTTGGTTGATCTCCCATGAGTGATGTGAATGGCTTCCCCCCTGTGACATGCTTATCTCTAGGGTCTCTGTCATAAGGACGAGAATGGCTTTGGCCTGACAACTCGCCGATTTGGGTCATCATTTCATTATCTTCTTATTACCCTTGAGGATTTCATCAATGAGCTCTTGTGTACTCCTTATTCCTTGAGCCATGGATTTGTATGTAGTTCCACCAGTCATTATGCATGCATGCCCAACACCTCTATGATCTTGCTAGCTTACCCACAGCTGGCCAAGATGATGATCTGATACCACTTTAATATTCCTAATTGGAAAATTAATAGTAAATACCAAATCATGAACTAGCAATAGTGATTAAAAATATGCCATGAAAACACAAATCAATACACCAAGGAAATAAGGCAACAATGCTGAGCCATTCTACTAATTTTCACGCTGGAACCGAGTACAATGGAGTGAAATGATAGAACTTGGGCTTGCTTCTGCAAGCATGCAATACCTAGGTGAGAAACTAAGTGAAATCTCCAGCCGAAATAGCCTAATCTGCCCAAATGCATTGCCTAGAAATTTCTGCTATTGCTGCTGCAACTGCTGGAGGCAAATTGTAATATTACCCCTCAAAACTGCTCCAAAAACTCTAAAAAAAATAGGGGAAGGCTCCTCACACTCCAACTAACAAAACCCAGAAAAATCTCATAGACCCAAGTGGTAGAATGGCTTCCTCAAATAACTGCGCACAACTATGGAAATATTGTTGCTGCTGGCTAGCTTCAACCCTCTGTTTTGGCCCTCAAAAGTGCTCAGAAAATTTTGCTAAATTAGTTGGAGCCTCTCCTCATAAAACCCACAAAAACCCAGAAATATTTTTGGCTAATTCTAGCTGATCTGGAAATACCCAAATTTGGACGAAATTCCCAGCGAATGGGTTCTGCGTCCCACCAAGAATATTTGCTGCAAATTAGCTCTAATTTCCTCATTCAGCTGTTGGAATTTCCTCTGCAAAATTTCTTCGAAAAAGAACAAGAAATCTAAGCTCAACTCTTGCACAAAATCTCCATTATATTGATATGGGTAATTCTGAGCCATTATAATATTGACATAGTAACACGAGTATTGCTCCCAGGCATTGGAGAGCACGTACCCCACGATCCCACGCTCCTGGGAACTTGGGAGCTGGTAGGAAACTTTCTAAAATCGTTGGGAGATTCAAAGGGTACTTTGGAGTTTTTCAGGAGCTTCACTACAACAAATTTTGACGTTTCGGGTACTTAAAATTGAGCAGAGAAGGTACTATTTGTTTATTTTCTAAGTGATACATGACAGGTCAGGGGGTTGGACTGCAAGGGCTCTATAGAGCGACAAAGATGTGGAGATGTAGCAAAGGTTTCAACAAAATATAGACAATTGCCAGTGATTCCTTGGCAACTTTTGTTGCAAATCTTGAAGTTCAACAATTGCAAATAAGTCTACTTTCTTGAAGTCTATCTTGAAGCTTTAATGATAAGATTCAACAAATTACATTGATGGTCAGAAAGAGAGAGTAGCATGTTAGTTAGTTACATTTTATAAATTTCCAAACTTGAATTTCGAAGTTGAATATAATATAGTGTTGCATGAAATCACATAATAATCATGTAATAATAGCCTTTTTTCCGGTTTGAGAGTTCCACATATTTCTTTGTTGGCATGGAATTTCATTGGAAAATTATTGATGGATTAATATTTTGATTTTTTTTGTCAGTGTTTCAAATTTCAATCTTTTACATATTTCATGGCAAGATGGAATTTAATTGGCAAGTTTAGGATGGAAATAAATAACTTATTTTGTTTTTGTTTTTAATATATATTAAATTTTAATATTTTATATTATTATCGCTCCCAACTTGACATTTCTTGTAAATTTGGGCAAAGCCTCTAGCCGTACCAGATACTTGTTTTCGCGTACTTGATGTACCCCTGTACCAAAAACTCGTGCAACATAGAATATTAATATGGGTAAATCTGAATATAACAAATGAGATTAGAGGAACTTGGGCTTGCTACTGCAAGTTAGGACAAGAACCCAGGTGTGAATACAATGCTCAAATGCTGGGAAGATTCCCTAGGAAGACTGCTCATGCCAAGGAAGAACTGCTGGCTATTGTTGGAAGGAAACTTGAGCAACTATTCTTTAAAGTGCTCGGAAAGACTAGGTGGGTGACCTCCTTGCAAGAACGCCAAGAAAACCCATAAATATCTCATGAACCCAAGTGGTGGAAATGGTCCGAGAGTGAACTACGCCCTCTTCTAATAATTTTTGTTGTTGATTGTTGGATGGAACTAAGAATTCTGCCCTCAAAAGTCCTTAGAAAATTCTGCAAAATTAATCCTAGCCTCCTCTCACCAAACCCACAAAAACCCAGAAAAGATTTGGGCTAAATCCACGAACCCTTGGTGACCCCCAACAAGTGTGAATTGCTCAATTTGGCCAGAAAATGCTCCACAGTTCTGACACTGCTGCATTAGGCCCAAATCCACCGCTGAAAATTTCCTCACGTTCTTCTACAAATTTATCTTCAAAATCCCAACCTTTTTTCTAACCCCTTGCTCCAAGAATCAATTCTCTCTCTCAATGCTTGCGCAGGCTGTGTCCAGGAGACTCTAAGTACTGCCAGAATTAACAAATTCGACCCACAAAATAATGCTGATTTCAACCCTGCAAATCCACTACAAAATCACTGCCGTCAATAGAGAAAACCACCTGCAAAATAGTTGAAACTCCCACCCACAATAACTAATCCTCTAATGAGCAATTCAAACTACCTTTGCACCCCAGGTGTGCAAAAGTTAAAACTTAGTGAATACCTACAATAAATCTCTGTGGAAATCCTGAATTGGACTCCCCAAATTACCTCACTAGGGAGACACTTAAATTTCTCCGAAATGAGGGTGGAATTTTCCTCTCGAAAATTCCTTGTGCTAAATAGCATGGGTTGTTTTGGCTAAGAAGCTCAAGAGAACTAATTGCTGAATTATCAAATGACCAAAAGATGCTCCACAAAATGAGTCCATATTTCCTTATAATTTCTCCTCATGCTTCCAAACTCCTTTTTAATATTATTTTGTTGGTGGGGGCCATTTTCCACTAACTTACTTTTGCCTCCTTTTAATAAAATTAATAATGTTGGGAAAAAATTGAGGGGGGGGGGGGGGTGGGGTGGGGTGAATCAGTATTTTAAACTCACTTTAATTTTTCAATTTCTCATTTGATTTTTGTACGCTACTGCCATTTAGGAAACCCATGTATGTAAGCGATTGTGGTAACTGCAAACCGCGTATATACAAATAACTAACTTGTCATTTATTTCATTAATTGTTCATCCTTAGCCAATGCATCATTACTTCATTATTCATTCATTACGCAGAAACCATAAGTAGTAAAGAGAAGATAACACAACACATAAGCAACACACATAGAACAACAGGATTTTAGGTGGAAACCCAATGTGGGAGAAAACCACCATCGCTGTCTTCTTTGTCTTTTTCTTTTATTATAAAGGAAAACATCTTACAATCTTATACTGACACAAACTCATATCAGTACGCAGGCACCCACCTGTAGAAGGCTACAACCTTCTCTCGATCTCCAGCTCCCACTGGAAGGGAGCTCCAACCCCTTGATCTCGTTTAGCTCCTACAGAAAGGGAGCTCCTACCCCCTGCACAAGTTTTCCATCTACTACTGGAAGGAAGCTTCGACTCCCTCACTGAAGGCTCCAACCCTTAGTACCTCTTATGGACCACGTTTCATAATATTTCATACTAGATCCACCTGACTCAAAACATTAAACTTGTAGGCCACTTTTCATCATATTTTCAGATTGGACCCACTTCCATCATTTAAGCCCAATATCAAATAACAGTTTTGAAACCAATCACTGAACTAATTGAATCAACAAATCAATCATTGGATCTCAATCAACCATTGTAACTAGATCAAACAAATCAATATAAGATCATATCAATGCACAACCATTGATAAGTATACTAGACCATATACTGTTCATCATAGAAGTTTATGTTGCAAGTTCCTACGATGACTATTATGGTCTTACTACCTCATAGTTGAGGTCCTTGTCTTTGGTTATTAATGTCATATCTATCTCTTGATGTAAAAGTCATGTAAAGACCCATGTTGTAAATCATTGTAAAATTCAGTCATGTAAGGGCTATTGGGGTCAAGTCAATTATGTATGCAATCCCAGTATTTTGGGCAAATGATGTAATGAGTCAAATGTGTATCCCCACTGTGTAGGGTAATTGATGAAATCATGAGTCATTAGTGATAGGGAAGGTCATATTTGATTGAGTCATAAAGTCTTATGCTTTTATTGTATCTACAAAAATTTCAGCATATGTTCAAGGGGAGCATGATTAGTATACAGTCTTCATCTTCAACGGATCAGCCCTGGGCGGGTGAATCAGTATTATAAACTCACTTTAATTTTTCAATTTCTCATTTGATTTTTGTACGCTACTGCCATTTAGGAAACCCATGTATGTAAGCGATTGTGGTAACTGCAAACCGCGTATATACAAATAACTAACTTGTCATTTATTTCATTAATTGTTCATCCTTAGCCAATGCATCATTACTTCATTATTCATTCATTACGTAGAAACCATAAGTAGTAAAGAGAAGATAACACAACACATAAGCAACACACATAGAACAACAGGATTTTAGGTGGAAACCCAATGTGGGAGAAAACCACCATCGCTGTCTTCTTTGTCTTTTTCTTTTATTATAAAGGAAAACATCTTACAGTCTTATACTGACACAAACTCATATCAGTACGCAGGCACCCACCTGTAGAAGGCTACAACCTTCTCTCGATCTCCAGCTCCCACTGGAAGGGAGCTCCAACCCCTTGATCTCGTTTAGCTCCTACAGAAAGGGAGCTCCTACCCCCTGCACAAGTTTTCCATCTACTACTGGAAGGAAGCTTCGACTCCCTCACTGAAGGCTCCAACCCTTAGTACCTCTTATGGACCACGTTTCATAATATTTCATACTAGATCCACCTGACTCAAAACATTAAACTTGTAGGCCACTTTTCATCATATTTTTAGATTGGACCCACTTCCATCATTTAAGCCCAATATCAAATAACAGTTTTGAAACCAATCACTGAACTAATTGAATCAACAAATCAATCATTGGATCTCAATCAACCATTGTAACTAGATCAAACAAATCAATATAAGATCATATCAATGCACAACCATTGATAAGTATACCAGACCATATACTGTTCATCATAGAAACCAAATGCTGTCACTGCAATCCCTGATTAAACATATGTTAGAATGTATATGTTACTCTTATGAATCATACCCATGTATGTACGTGCTTCCCTTGAAGAAGACCTGCATACAAATTTCAAATAACTGACACTTGAATCTGAATGACTGTCACACTGAATCAATCACTGAAACACATGCAAAATCCTTCACAAATCACTGAACCAAATACAAATCACCACATAGTAGCATCATCACTAATCAACATTCCATTCCGTAACCAAATCAACCCAACCAATACTGTCAAACACAGATTATTATGAATGAGACATCATCGACAAACAACAACAAACATAACATAACAGATCAAATATCATCAACAACCCATACTGCAAAACCCTAGCATGATATGCGACTTTTACACAAGATATCTGCGTATGTACACACTTCCCATTCTTAACAATTGCGTACAGATTTTGCACTTTCGCAGAATATATACGCGACTACTTAGAAGCAAATACATGTATGTATGCGACTTATCAAAGGCAAACCAATGTATATATATGAAATCATTGAATCATACCTTCGTTGCACAACAAAACATTTGTCAAACCCAGATCTCGACATACACACTGTTACAGTCACATATCATTATACCATCATCATAGATCTATTAAACCATAAACAAATTAACCAATATGGATTCATCTCAGATCTATCAGATCTGATCCATCTCCATGTTTTCTGGTGGACACCTGTTTCAGATCAGAATTATGCATAAACAATTCATCACATGCACACATGACACTTTCATCTCCATCTCTTTATATAGCATTAGCCTTAGCCTTGTCCAATACTTTAGGCCAATCCCTTGGTAATGTTGTTGGTATTCTTTGACGGGATCAAATAAACGTTGTCTCACTCATTCTATGGGCCAATACCATGGTAAAGACCCTTGGTATTCATAATACCATGGTGCAGATTCTATACGCAACTTTACTTCTTAATACCTGCGTATGTACGCGATCTTGCTTTACAAGACTCACGTATACTTTCTCAAACTTTCTCTTTACCATCCATCTGTCTTTGAACTAATATTCATTTGTTCATATCACTTGTAGCATTTTCATAACCATCATATTGACATCTCTATCAAGTAGGTTGCCATCAAGGACAACACATTAGCCATAATGCCAGCTATCTCCGCCTTTGGACTTGATGGCAACCACTTTGGTGTTTGGTCGCCACCACCTATAAATATTTGCAAACACATCTGTAAACACACCAAGCTTCTCTCCCAAGACATTTCTCCAAGTTTCTCTCCCCCTTTGACATCAAGGGCAAAGGGCTGACCAATGCTGAATGAAGATTTCTTTTCCCCTGTGTAGTGAGGATCACTGTAGGGCTGATCCGTTGAAGATGAAGACTGTATACTAATCATGCTCCCCTTGAAGATATGCTGAAATTTTTGTAGATACAGTAAAAGCATAAGACTTTATGACTCAATCAAATATGACCTTCCCTATCACTAATGACTCATGATTTCATCAATTACCCTACACAGTGGGGATACACATTTGACTCATTACATCAATTGCCCAAAATACTGGGATTGCATACATAATTGACTTGACCCCAATAGCCCTTACATGACTGAATTTTACAATGATTTACAACATGGGTCTTTACATGACTTTTACATCAAGAGATAGATATGACATTAATAACCAAAGACAAGGACCTCAACTATGAGGTAGTAAGACCATAATAGTCATCGTAGGAACTTGCAACATAAACTTCTGATAACAAAAACATGAACTACAACATGCACATTCTCATCATCGTTATGCAAGATATGACAATGTAGCTTCAATATTATCAACCTGTGACCAAGTATGCAACATCACCAATCAATTGTAGCATAAGATTGTTCCGTAGAGATCTGTTATCAACTCATCTCCTTGACGTCATCAAGGTCAACTTTCTCTTTCCATTTGTAGGAAGAGCAACAATCATCAAATACCAAGGACATATCAATCTCTAGTATCACAACATCATATACATGTTCTTTCCATGTACCAATAACATATGTGAGAACCAAGAATTCCTCCAACATCAGAAGCCATAGAACTAATCATCATATCTTCAATATACATATCTTCGAGCAACTTTACCAAACTTGAGCAATATGTAGTAGCATATCAATGTCAACAAGCATTGGGTGAATCATAAACTCATCATCATCAACCAACGACCATAGCAAAATGTATAAACTCATCATCATAGCATAAGATTGTGCAATCAAGCTCTGTTAGTAACCCATATCCTTGATCAAGATCAACATGCTCCACATACAAAGAGCCAGATAACTTCACCATATGCAACCCATGTATCCATTATGACCTAATGACAACAACATATCAACTTATCATCATCAATCAATATCAACAACTTCACTAAGTGCAATAAAGATCCTCCATGCAATCCATGCATGTCATCAACATTTTTAAATCAAGCAGCATATATCTCATTATTAATGCCAACAAGCTCCTAAACATCATTATGTAACAATGAGTGTTCAAGAGACCATAATGCCAATAATGAACTAATTAGAAGCATAACAGATGCTCCCCTTGAACCTGTGCTAACTATTAGATTATCTCAACTTCATCAATCAACAAATTCATCAAAGAACCAAAGTAACAATGACACTTTGCAACAACTCATGAACCATCATAAACCAATATCATTTCTAAGTAACATTTGAGCATCATCACCAGACTGTAACCAATCAATATCAGAACTAGAAAGTCAAATAATAACTGATTGAAGCATATCAAAAACTCTCCTTGAGTCTGTCCCACTGAGTCTGTCCCACTGTTTCTTCATCTCAGAGAAACATATGCGACTATCTAGATCAATACTCGCCTATATATGCGACTGTACTTCATAGTATTTGCGTACAGAAAGTAAAATGCAGAACTTTTCATGACATCAGCTCCCCCTCAACTTATCATACTTGTAACTGTTCATTATTATCTCATCAATGCAATGTTAGCAGTAGAAGCATCACCAAATGAGTATCAAACCAAACCAGTGTTGCAGGAAACGTCCCCCCCGGATCTAAACCCTAAAACGCGATCCGTATAGATGCGTGGGGGAAGTGCCGTTCGAAACGTGCTTCACAAAAACCTTAACGCGTTTCGGATTGATAAACACGCTTCCTAAAAATTCCGGAAGCGTGTGCCTGAAACGTGTTTCGGTTTTTCCGAAGCGCATTTCGTACGACGCTTCGAAGGACAAAGCGTACGGATCATGTACAATTTTGTACATGCTTCCTCCATTTCTGTCGCGCGGCCAAAAAAACGTTGTTTTTTTTAATTTTTTTGTATTTTGACTTGTTGGGGGTGGGTCCACCTTGGGTTAGGGTAAGGAATGAAGGGATTTAAGCCCCCATTCATCTCTCATTTTCTCACTTTGAGTTTATGAGAGTTGGAGAAGAGAAGAGAGGAGAAGAGAGGAGAGCTTGGAGGAGTGAAGGAGGAGGAGCTAGGAGAAGGAGGAGGAGCTTGGAGTAGGAGCTTGGAGGACTTCATGTACAAGAGATAAAGAGGCAAGTGCAAACCCCAAACTCCCTTATCTTTTTGACATTTTTTTTGTATTTTTCTCCTCCCTCTACTACTCTTTCCCATTGTTTCTACTGGCTCATTTACTTGCAGGTTGTCCACCACCTATGTCCATATTCCAAGATGGTGTTCTTTTGGCTTCTATGTATCATTCCACTTTTGGTTTTAATGATGGCAAGGGGGAGTAGGAATAGAAGGGAAGAAGCACAAGAGGACAGTGGTCCCAATACGAGTGACCCAATGTATGATGAAGAAGAAGGGTTTGAAGAGGAAGGGGATGAAGTTGAATCTGAAGGGGAAATTGAAACACTAGAGGGGAAAGTTGCATTAACACCCTTGTGGAACTATGTGACCAAACTTGAAGGGGGAAAGGGTGGTGGAAGCTACACATTTTTGTGCCCTCATGGTTTTCATGGAGGAAGTTTAGTGGTTCATATACTTGTGTGAGGGGGCATCTTTGTGGGGTGATGGACAATGATGATAAAAAGGGTGCTGTGGGGATATAAATTTACCCAAACATTTTATCTGAACAAAGAAGAAAATACATCCAAATAGAGGAGGCTGCACAACAAAAAAGCAAGAAACAAAAAACTCATTCTAAATCCAGTGCAACCTCTAGATTTGGTAGCTCATCTCCTCATGGTACTTCTGGAAGCTCTGGAGGTAAAAGAACAATAGGGGATTTCCTTAATGTTACTGGGAGGGATGATGTGGATGGAAAGATAGTCCGATTTCTTTGTGCTTGCGGTGTACCATTCAATGTGCTTCGCTCTCCCTATTGGCATGAAATGTTAAAGACCATCAATGAAGCCCCAAAAGGATACAAGTTCCTCAACTATGAGAAAGCTATAACAATGTTATTAGAAAGAGAAAAAGCAAAGGTTCAAAGAGCTTTGACACGTTTTACAAATGAGTGGGTAGATTGTGGGGTATCCATTGTATCAGATGGGTGGACAAATATTAGAAACCAACATTTAATAAATGTTCTTTGTGTTTCTGCTAGTGGTGCAGTATTTATTACATGTCTTGACTCCTCCATCAATGCATCTTCTCAAAACATTGCAGATCTCCTATTGCAATCAATCAAAGATGTTGGTCCGAATAATGTGGTTCAAGTGATCATAAATAATGCACCAAATTGTAAGTCAGTAGGAAAAATTATTGAGTGTACTCATCCACACATCTTTTTGTCTGGGTGCTTGGTTCACACATTGAACCTTTTGATGCATGATATTGTGAAGCATAAAGAATGTGGGTGGATTAATGAGTTTTACAGGAGAGGGAAGCAACTTATTAAATTCATCACAGGGCATACAAGGGTAAGCTACTTCTATGGCACTTACTCCAAGTTGCAGTTGCTTAAACTTACAAAGACAAGATTTGCCAGTTATTACCTCACCTTTAGGCAGCTAGTGAAGGTGAGACAAGCTTTAACTAATATGGTGTGTGCTGAAACATGGGATGAAATTAACACTGATAGAAATGGTGCTAATGCAGCCAAGGACACTATTCTTGACATGTACTTTTGGTCACAGGTCAAATATGTTTTGCAATTCACCAAACCAATTTATTACATGATCAAGTTTGGAGATTTAAATCGACCAATAATTGGGGAGGTGTATGAGCAAATGGATAGCATGTTGGGGTAGATTAAAGACATTGTTGAGCCTAGAGATATCACCTTGTACAATTATATTCGTGTAGAGGTGGAAAACCAATGGGAAATGCGAAATGTTCCATTGCATGCATTAGCATATGTTTTGACACCTAAATGCTATCATCCATCATGGATTTCAACACCAGCACCTGGGGGGGGGGAAGCAGAAGAAAACCACACAAGATCAAGAGGTTCACAAAAAATATATGATTACATTGAGTAAATTAGTCCCTGATGAGGAGGAGGCTGCCATGGTACGGAGACAATTGAGCAACTATACGCTTAACACTGGTCCATTTGGGAGCATGCATACAATTAGAGATCGAGAGACTTTTTCTTCTCTTGAGTGGTGGAACATGCATGGAGGGGCTACTCCACTTCTATAGACTTTGGCATTGCGGATGCTATCATAGGTGGTAAACACTTCTTCTGTAGAGAGGTGTTGGAGCTCTTATTCTTTCATCCACAGTGTTAAAAGGAACAAGTTGAGTTTAGACTGGGTAGAGAGCTTGGTTTATGTTTATTACAACTTGCGATTGTTGTCCCATTATTGTTATGATGCAAAGGCTAATAAAGACCTTAAGATTTAGGACAAGAATCCAGAGGAGCCTAATTTGGAGGATGGAGTGTTGCGATTAGAGCAATTAGAGGATGCTCTTATCCAGGTATGTCCATTGTGTTATGAATTAGCCTTATAAAGCATTTCTCTAATTCATGTTTTTAATTTTTTTGGTAACTAGTGTTTTTTTTTGTATGAATTTTTTGAGTGATTCCAGGATGATGATGATCGTGTTGAGATGCCACCCCCATCTGGTCCCTTGGTTCCTAGGTTCCATGGTTCAACACCAACAACAGGGGGTTCGTCTTCATCAGTTTCAGTGCCACAACTTCCACAGGCAACATCTTCTTCATTACCACCACGTGGAGGCCCGCTGCCACATTCTCTTCGTGGTGGAAGGAGGAGAGATTGTAGATATGTTCACAATTTACTATTTTTGTCATAGATTAATCATTAGACTTGTAGGCTTGTGAATTTGAATTTTTTTTTGTCTTGGCGGTGACCAAGTGACATATTTTGTAAACATTATTATTTGAATTTTGGACATGACAAATGTTGACAGTTGCTCACATGCTAGATAAATCATAATATGCTCTATGTTTTATGTTTTATAATATGCTTAAATGTTTTATGTTTTATAATATGCTTAAAAATTTGATGTATGTTTGTAATTGTTAAAATATAGATGGTTGATGTTCGAATAATTAATCATTGATGTACATATTAGTAACTACAATGGAATCATGGATGCCATATCTATCTTGATTTATGCAAAAATATGCATGTTTTCATGTCTTCTACAACTAATTTGGTATTTGGATGTTTGTTTTGAGTATAAATGCAAATATATATATTATTATAATATATATTATATATATATCATATATATAGCAGATGCTTCCGCAGACGCTACGCTTCTTAGATTTTTGTACAATGACGCTTCCGCATCCTCGCTTCCAAAAAACGTCCCCGTTTTGTCCCTGCTTCATGCAACATTGAACCAAACTAGAGAGCTATCACCAAGATACTCAAGCATAGCTCCCGTCTGAGATCATATACTACTGATCTTGTGGACTTGATAATCATCACTTGCTCTTCATGAGGTCATGTACCTCACATCACTAAAGCAGTCACTGATAGAAGTATGCTTTTAAGAGAAATGGACTGCAGTAGGGTCTATCTTCCTTACGCCTTTGATTGATGTTCCTTCTTCCAAATCCATTTGCAATTTTTAATCATGTGCTAGAACGTATCCCATCTTCTTTTTCTATTTCAAGTGCTTGACCTGCAATCAGTAGCCTTATGCCCAGGTGAGTTACAAGAGAGACAATATCCATGAAACCAAACTTTATGCCTAGGGATTGATCTTGTCTTTGATCTATAAGATTCCTTTTTAGATGAGTGACTTAATTCAGTTTTCTTTTGAACACCACATGATGGTTGTTCTTGTTATTGCATTGAGGATCTAAAGCCATGTAACCAATGCCTGTCTTGATTAGAGGAGATCTTTGTTCATTGATAATCCTCTCTAGTGACTCAGATGCCTTTACCCATCTGTTGATTTTCTCATATTCTTC
>APFE030301744.1:0-12781 GCA_000404065.3 Pinus taeda
CTCGCATCGTGTTAGCAAAATCTTCTCCATCTGCACTTCGCCTTTCCTGTAGTCCAAGATCTGATAGTTCATGACTTCTGTGAGGATACATGCCGTACACGATCTGAAATGGGCTGAAACTTGTGCTGCGGTTAGGCGAGTCGTTATAAGTGAACTTTTCCTGTGCAAGCGCTTGATCCCACATCCGCGAATTCTCTCCAACTAGGCTTCATAGCAGATTTCCCAGACTCGTGTTTACAACCTCTGTTTGCCCGTCGGTTTGCGGGTGATATGCAGAATTGTAACTTAGCTGTGTGTCCATTTTCTTCCACAAGGTATGCCAAAAGTGTCCTGTGAACTTCACATCCCTGTCTGAAAGGATAGATTTAGGTAATCCATGTAACCTGACAATCTCATTGAAAAACAAGTGGGCCACGTGAATGGCATCACTTGTTTTTCTGCAAGGAATAAAATGCGCCATTTTTGCGAATCTGTCCACTACTACCATTACCGAGTCGTAACCTTTCTATGTCTTAGGTAGACCTAAGACGAAGTCCAAGCTCACTGAGTACAACAGTCTGCCTGGAACAGGTAACAGTGTATACAGTCTCGTGTTTTGACTGTGACCCTTTACTAACTGACACACTTTGCATCTGGCCACAAATCGCTATACATCCCTCCACATCTTTGGCCAAAAGTAGAAATGACTGAGCTACTCGAGTGTCTTGTCCATGCAGAAATGTCTGGCCAGACCTCCAATACACTTCTTTCAAATAATATTCTCCCTCATCGAGCAGTCAGGTATGCACAGTTGTCCTCCCTTAAACAACAACTTCTCCGGTATATTGTAGTCCAACCAAGGGCTGTTATCTCTCACTAAAGGATTTTGACATGCCTCATAGGCCTCCTTCAAATCTGTATCAGTCTGGTATAAGTCTTGTAAGTGCTCAAAACCCAGCACCTACATAGTTCTTTCCTACAGAAGTAGAGCTTTCCTACTTAGCGCATCTGCCACCTTGTTGGCCTGCCTACTAATATGCTTCAATACGAAGTTGAAACTCTACAAATACTCCACCCATTTGGCATGTTTGTGGTTCAACTTGTGCTATTGCATTACATACTGTAGTGCAAAATTATCTGAAAACAACACAAATGCAATTCCCAATAGATAATGCCTCCACTGTTTTAATCCCTATATCACGGCATAGAACTCGTTATCATACGATGAATATTTTTGTCGAATTTCATTCAGCTTCTCGCTGAAAAACGCTACAAGCTTATCCTCCTAGTTCAATACAACTCCAATTGTTGTCCCGCTAGCATCACAGTAAACCTGAAATAACTTCTTGAAATATGGCAACCTCAGGATCGACCTCTCAGTGATCTTTCTCTTTAACAACTGGAAAATTATTTCCACTGCCTCTGTCCATCGAAGAGGCTGGCTAGCCTTTTTAATGGTGTCCAACATAGGTGCACAAATTTCGCTAAAATTCTTTATAAATTTCTTGTAAAAACTCACTAATCCGTGAAAGCTACGTACCTCAAATAAATTTTTCAAAGATGGCCAATTCACTATCGTTGCCACCTTCTCAGGATCCATCTTCAGTTTGTTCTCTGCTATTACAAACCCCAAACAAATCCATTCCTTTTGCAGAAAGGCACATTTCTTCAAATTTATTAACAGTTTATTCTGCTGTAATTTTTCCAACACTTTCCGTACGTGTTGAAGGTGTTATTCCCTTGCCTTGCTGAAGATAAGTATGTCATCCAGGTACACTGTCACAAATTTCCTGATATACTCCTTTAGCATCTCATTTATTAACCTCATGAATGTACCGCGCACATTGCTCAGCCCAATTGGCATGACCAGCCATTTGTGCAACCCCTCATACATCTTAAAGGTTGTCTTCCATTCGTCCCCCTCTCGTATCTGAATCTGATGGTACCCTCTCTTCATGTCTATCTTAGATAAATATGCTGCCCCGCTTAAACAATCCATCATATCATCCATATGAGGCAGTGGAAATGTATACTGGATGGTGATTTTGTTGATAACCCTTGAGTCGGTGCGCATCAACCACTCTCCTCCCTTCTTGGGAGCAAGAACCATTGTAATTGCACAAGGGCTTAAGCTTTCCCTTATCAATCCCTTATCCAATAGTTCTTGCACCTGCTTCCTAATCTCTTCATTGTCTTTGGGGCTCATTTGATACGTCGCTTTGTTCGACAAAATGGATCCAGGTATGAAGTCTATATGATGACTTATGCTCCTTTTGGGGGGTAATTTGTCTAGCAAGTCATCTACCACTATATCCGTAAATTCCTGCAATATTTGTTGGATTTATGTAGGTAAATATAATACCTCTGTATGCAACAACACTGTCCTCGTTTTCTTTATAACTACGTAACCTATCTCACTATCCTCAACCTGTTTCAGAAACTGTTTTTCACTAATCAACAACATTCTTGGTTCATTTGTCCCTGCTGTTCCTTCTTCCTTTATGGGCACAAGTGTATGCTTCATTCCATCCTTAGCAAATTTATAACAGTTCATCAATCCATCATGTACCACTTTCCTGTCGTAGTGCCAAGGCCTGCCTAGCAGTATGTGACACAGATCCATCGGCATGATGTCACAAATGACTTTATCCTTATATCTACCTATTTGGAACTCCACCTCGCACTGTTCATCCACCAGCAACTGATGGCCCTTTTGCAGCCATGAAACTCTGTAAGGGTTGGGATGTTTAAAGCGCTTCAACTCCAATTTTTATACCATATCTATGGACACTAAGTTATCAATACTATCGCTGTTAGTAATTAACTTACAACACTTACCTCATGACTTACAAATTGTTCTAAACAAAGCCTTCTACTACGTCTATTCGGTGACCTCCTTGACTGGTTCTAACAACACCTTGTGCAGCACTAGTGCTTCCCCTGTCTTTGGAGCATTTTTTGCTTCTTGGGGAGGTGCTACTACTTCCTCTGGTTATGCCACATATGCACCCCGCTATCCAGCTTGATCTACCTCTAGACATTCAAATTATCGGTGTCCCCATTTATGACACCTGCAACACTGATAACGAGCCCCTCTACCTCGGCCATTTCCCCTGCCTCGCTGGGATGACCTACTGCCTCTCGCGCTATCACCTACGTCTGCTGATCTGGAAGCTTTGGAATTGTTGCCTTCCTCATTGCCACTAGGAGTCTGGCCTTTGCCATATGACCAGCCTTTTCCCCTGCCAGCTCCTTGTCCACTCTAGGAATTTTGCCTTCTAGTAATTTTCTCTTCAACTTTCATCGCACTCGGATACGCTTCCTCAGTGTTCTTCAGAGACAAAATACTGATTTCATCTAAAATATTTAACCTTAATCCATTAACATACCTGGTTGTTCTTTCCCCGATATCCTTTGTATACCCGGATCACAAATTCACTCGATAGAACTCCTCCGTTATTCCCTTATCGTCAATCATTTTTGTTTCAGATTCTACACTTTCCTGTGTAGTGCAATCTGATATTCCTTCGGCAGAAATATGCCTTTTAACTTGGCCACCATCCTTGACTAGGTTTTAATCAACAACTTGTTCAATCTTTTCCTCTCGTTCTAGACACTATCCCACCATAGGGCTGTGTGTCCCATTAGTTTCGTCACAGCGAACCTAACTCTGCGGTCTTCACTCACTTCCTCACACTCGAAATACTTATCCATCTCACTGATCCAATCCAATAAAACTTCGATAGAAAAACTGCCATCATAGGTTGGGAGCTCTGGCTTAGGTTTACTGCTTGCCACTAAAACATATCTCAACAATCTCACTTCTAGGGTCTCGCCTTCTGGTCAATCTACTGTTACTTTAGTTTCCTCTTCACTGTCACCACCTATTTTTGGGTCTCTTCTTCTCCTTGCCTCTACTGCCTCTAAACGGGTAGCAAAAATTCTGATCTCCTCTCCCAGTCCTTCCTCCGCTATCCTTCGAGCACCTCTGCCATGACCCCGCCTTCCTCTCTCCATTTCTCCAACTAACATAAACAACTGCTCTGATACCACTCTGATGTGACCCAGCCCATGCTTCCACATAGCCTTGGCTTTCCACCTATTCGGGCTTTATGACGTGGTGTGTTTGGTTTGTTGTTTCAGCGGTTGTATGTAATATGGATAACAGATATTTTGTTTAGAAATTGGGAATAATTTAGTGCATGAATAAATTCCCACCTACATTCCTTGGGTCTAGTTCCCTACGTTTGGTCTTTTCCCAAAATGCCTTTTCTTCCCGGTCATTTGCAGTGTCTCTGTTCTGCTATGCGACTCTGCAAGGGTTTGTTTGTCACAACGTGTAGTTTTCGCTCCGACACATATAGCAATCTCTGGTTTTTCTTTTGGGTATGGCTGTAAGTGAACATTGGCCTTCCAAACTTGTTTGCATGCTTTTCAGTGGTTTTTTCGTGTGGAACGAGTCTGTCTTGGCTCTGGAGGTGTGCTCGCTCAAATTCCTTTCACACAGTGAGTTCTTTCTCTCGTTTTGTCATCCTTCTAATATTTGGTTTCGGAATCTGGTCTCTCGGCCAATGACTGTCGTTTTTTTTGTTAATATTATCCTTTGTCTCTGCTACAGTGTGTAAATAGGTTAACTTCTGGTGCCAATGATCTCAGGTGACAGCATGATGGTCTTCCACGGCCACAAACCAAGTAACTACTTCCCTTCTTGATTTGGTTTGACATTCTTCTAGTACAGTCACTGACCAAGCCTGCTTCTTCTGTCTCAAGCTTCTTTGGTTTCTCGGTGGCTCTGTTCCACAAGCTTCTTGGTCCGGTCACACTCAGGTATGTTATATTTTCCCTCTGCTTATATTCTACTTCAGTTTCAGGTCTCACTATACAGATATGCTAACTGAAATTCATTTGGTTTGTGCAGGGTAATGGTTTAACCTAGGTATGCAGATTTCTCATGGTTCGGTCTCCAAATGTGGCAACCCTCTACCGATAGGATTTGGCTCTTAAAGTTTGTGAATTTGCAGTTAGGGTCTTCGAATCTCTGTAGGGTTTGTCACTCGTTGTCTTGTAGTTGTATATAGTCTGATTCGTTCTCACACACGAAGCTTAGGTCTGGCTTCAATGTCTGTTTTCGGTCGGTTGTCTGTTTGGGTTAAAGTTGGTCCCTATTGTCAAACCCTAGGCTAGGGTTTGTCCATTCTGTGGATGTTGGCACTTGTTTTTGTTTATAAACGAATGTAATATCTATGTTACTTGGAACAACAACAATATGAACACAATCTTGTTGATCTCTGTTTTCTTATGAAGAGATAAAAGGTTCATCTGAAATTACCTTTTCTATGGTTTGTTTTCTCCGGCACTCTGTTTTTAGTATTGTCTTCTCGATAGACTCATTGTGGTTTACTATTCTGGCTGTGATTTCAGCTCGTGTGTTCTTCACTCCGGTTATGCTTGTATTTGTGTATTCTAAGGTGTTTGTTGTTCGATGAGGACACATGGAAACACGACCTACAGTGGTCGTTCTCTATCTGCTAGCATTGTATCAACAGTTCAATGAATGACAATAAAATAGCACAATATGTAGGCAGTGACACAGATGGACAGTTAGAAAAAAATTGTTTTGTCACTGTTTATTTCTTGATTCTGAAAATGCTGAACCTTTTCCTTGTTTTACATTGCTCTATTTATACATGTTTCGTTTACCGTTAATTGAATCTATAATTGCTTTCAATTAAACAAAAATGATATAGTTGTGTAACTACTAGCTCTTAGTTCGGTTTACATGGCAAGATCTTCATTTACATAATTTTGTCTTTTCCTCTTTAAGTTGCTAGAACAATTACTAAACTGCTATTTATTATTGTTGGACAAATAACAACCCTAACCGACCAATAACATTTGACTAATACAACAATTAAAAGAAAAACAAAAAAAAATCCTATCTTATGTCCTATTAAACTAAACATAAAAGACATTCCAAATGATAAATCAACTTTCCAACCTGGCAGAGACTTCACCCGATCATGGTGCCCTAGATGGATGCTCCTGCATCAACCATCCTCCAAAATTTTTCCTTCGCTTTGTTTTGGAGTCTCCCTCCTCACAGTCTTAGCAACATGTCTTGAATTTCTTAGGTACTTGTGTTCATTCAAGTTTATCTTTCACTTTGCAGCTTGTGTTCATTTACTTGCATTGTTGGAAAACTACAAACTGACTCTGTGACTTGGTTTACATCTGGTTCTTGCGTTGTCTTAGAAAAGTATGCAATCCTAGAGGGAAGCCTGCCTTGCCCTCAAGAATTGCACATAGCATCCCAACAATCAACCTTACTCTTCAAAATTGTGCAGATCATCCCGACAGTGAGCTTTGGCTTAGAAATTGCATAGACCCAATTGAAAACATATCTTCAACTAGAAAATTGTGCAAACCATGAGAGGCAGCTAGAGCAACTCAACCAAGGAATTACACAGAAGCATTCCATCAGTTGTTGTCTATTGCATGTGTTGGCAAGTGTCTGGTTCCCTCCAGAGCTGCGCAATTTCTCCATGCATGCATGGAATCCTTTCCCGAAAAAGAAAAAAGCAAAAACAAAAAAGAATCCTTAAAAAATAGGGATCTATTTTTAGCACCGGGAGTTACACTCAAGCCATTTTTAGAAACTTCCCGCCACTTGTCACTTTTTCCTAGAATTTTGGCTTGCACGTCATAAACCCTGAATCTACCAAATCTATTTAATAGATGCCCCAAAGGTCTTTCTACACATTCTATCTTGGAGCTATGGAATTCCCAAGGCATCTAGGAACCTTCGGCACAATCGACACACCTTTTCTAAGTAAGTTTTCCTTTTCAAGTCTTTTACTTCTTTTTATGTTGCTTTTATTTCCTTAGCTTCTGCGATTGTTTTTTTGCATGTTTTACTGAACAACTGCTGGCGTTTTAGTTTTTTTTATAGCTTGTAGAAGTGTGCTGTCAAGCTCTTTCCTTGTCTTTCTTAAGCGTCGCATGCATACATTTTTTTTCACTGATGGTCATTGTTGTGGTGACTCTCCCCTCTATCTTCATTGTTCTTCTGTTTAACTAATTCTTGCAATAGTTTTGATTGCATGCATGACCCTTCACTCTTATCTGCACCATGCTTCACTTATGCATTTAGATCTACTTGTTTTCAAGTTTTCCTTGCACAAATCTGGTCTCCCTTGGCTCAAATTTTTCTTTGCTTGGCATGCACTGTGCATTTTGAGATTTCAAGGCTTTGCCTTGGCTCCTCGAATTACGCAGAAATTGTCTGTCACTGGCCTCTAGCTGTGCTTTGTGCAATTCTAGGAGATAGTTCCCAATCTTGCCCATTGAGATTATGCAATGTGCAGTCCCATCCAGTAGTCAAAATAGATTGAACTGCGCATTGTGCAATTCCAATCCATAGTTAGGCTCACTAGATCGCACTCTATGAAGTTTTAGTCAGCAATAGGTCTCATTGGTAGTTGGGACTACACAACACGTAGTTCCAACTGATAATCTCCCAGCCTCTGAGAGTCACTACTATGCAATCTTGCCCAATAGTCAACCAACCTATTGCATGCTCAATACTTGAAGTGATTTTTATTTTCTAAATTGACATTTTTTTATTGTGAGTGTTTGATGTGTCTCTAGGTACATCAGTTGTTGAGCAATCTCTCAGTAGTCTCTCCCGTGTATGATGTTTTAGTTTACAAGTGAAGATTATTTTTCACTAAGAAAAGGGTATTTTTCACTAAGAAAAGGTTATTTTTCACACATACACATTTTGATCTACTCATTTTCAAGTTTCCTTTGGCAAGATTTGGGCTACCTTCACTCAAATTTAGGTTTTCACAGCATGCATTACACATTCCTGGATGTCAAGGCTCTACCTTGGCTCCAGGAATTACGTAGAAGCTGCCTTTCACTCGCCTCTAGCTATGCTTTGCATAGTTCTGGGAGAAAGTGCCAAGTCTTTCCCACTGGGATTGGGCAATGTGCAGCCCCATCTAAAAATCAAGCTAGACTGAATTGCGCATTGTGTAGTTATATTCCACAGTTAACCTCACTAGATTGCACACTGTGCAGTTCCAATCAGCAGCAGGTCTGACTGGCAACTGGGACTACGCAATGCGAAATTCCATTGGACATTCTCCGAACCTCTAAGAGTCACTACTACGCAATATTGTATTGCAGTCACCTATCCTCTTGCATGATCTATCCTTGAAGTGCTTTGTTTTTTTTAAACTCACATTTGTTTGTCGTGAGTGCTGATGTGTCTCTAGGTACATCAATTGTTGAGCAGTCTCTCAACAATCTCTCTTCTGTTAGTTCACAAGTCATGCTAATTATATGTAGATATCATGTGTTCGTCTATAGGTGAAGGTTATTTTTCACCAATTTTAGTTTTCACACAAACTCATGATGGTTATCTATAGCCATTAGGTGGCACTTTACACATGTTTCTTTTGTGTGTGGATAAGAATTAGTGGTTGTGTCACTTGTATCTGCACTTCATAGATATTTTGATACTTTACACGTGAAAGTTTTGCAAAGGAATTTGTGGTGAGTCACTTCTCACATTAGCATGCCAAGAATTCTCACATGTTTCATGTGTCAATTTAATTCACATGTTCTTTTTGGTTTTTTGTTTGTTTGATGTGTTAAAGAAATTGACATGATCTTTTTTTTTGTTGTTTAGGAATTGCAGGTGCACTTACAATTCACATGACCTTTTTCAATGGTGGAATTTATAGGTGAGGTGACACTCATGTTTATAAAATTAGTATTAAATTTCCTTCATTATAAATAAAAGATTAATTTAAAATTTAAATAAATAGTATGATGTTTCAATTAAATTTTGTTAAAAAGCAACTCCCCACACTTGAAATCTAAATAAATATCATTCAAAAAATAATATTTTCATTTGATTGAAATAAATTATAATTCTTATATTATTATTTTTTCTATTATATTATTATTTTTCTTAGGAGACCAATTTTACACCACAAAATTCCCATAATGAGATGCATGCTTTAGAAAGTTGTATTTAAATGTAAAACTAAAATATCAACACATTAACCCTCAATAGATGCAGGACAAAGACATCAAATCTAAAAACCCTATCAAGACATTGAAACCAAGAGTTTCTTTTATATAATCTAAAATTCTTTCAATATATATTGAATAAATACACTAATTTAATTTCTTGGATCATTAATATTTATACTATTTGTAGCCACTCTATAACTCTTTACATGTTTTGCATATTTGATGACTCATTTTTCAAAACCTTTTACAATTTTTAGTGGTTTTTGTATGAAAAGTGGGAATAATTTTAGTTTAAAATATTATGGTTTCATTTCCATAAACCATTATGCATTAAAATTCTAGAGAATTTCCCTATTTCATGATGAACAAAAATTTCTAAAAGCATAAAGTTTCACGAAAAGACAAGTTTTTCCTTAAAGCAATATGTCATGACATAAAAGAAATGTGATATGTCATGGCCAAAGATGTTCCATGTATAATACACATTATATGATGAATAAAACTATTTGAAAAAGTGTAATGTGTTGCATAATGTTGTACTGATTACAATGACCCTCCAAAATCTTTCATTCACTTACACTACTCATGTACTTGTAAGAGAATTATTGTCTTGTAAGAGAAGTTGTCATTTCCATTGAGAAAATCCAACCATCTTGAGAATTTACTGAGCCTTCGATAGTGTGCACCTCCTACATTCCTTATTTCCCCATCAGACACCTTTTCCACACTTTATTTTACCTTTCTACCATCTTCTAATCTATTGGCTTGTTTCTTGTAGTAAAACAGGGCATCCTGTAGTAGAACTAGGACATCCTATAGTACTGTCGGAAACCCTTTAGCAGTATGTTTTAATCCCGAATTTAGAAAAGATTGTTATCTGATCTTAGATTAGGCCTCTACTTAGATTCCATACCTTTGAGAGAAGTCCATACATTTCCCTCCATAACTTTCTCCCTTTCCAAAGAAGAAGTGAAAATTAGCATTTACATTCATAAAACTAAACATAAAAATGGTTAACGTTTGTTTGTTTGTTTTTTTTTTTGTTTGTTTGTTTTTTGTTTTTTTTTTTTTTGTTTTTGGTTTTGTTTTTTTTGTTTTTGTTTTTTGTTTTTTGTTTTTTTGTTTTTTTGTTGTTGTTGTTTGTTTTTTTTTTTTAATTTTTTTTATTTTTTTATTTTTATTTTATTTTAATTTTTTTTTCTGTAATTTCTAATGCATGCAACAAATTATAATGCTTCTTAGATTAGATTCCATGTTCAGTTAGTCTAGATCATTAAGGTTAAGTTTGTTTGTTTGTGTTTGTTTGTTTTTTTTTTTTTTTTTTTTTTTTTTTTTTTTTCTTTGTTTTTGTTTTTGGTTTTTTTGTTTGTTGTTGTTGTTGTTGTGTTTTTTTTTTTTTTTTTTTTTTTTTTTTTTCTAATGCATGCAACAATTATAATGCTTCTTAGATTAGATTCCATGTTCAGTTAGTCTAGATCATTACATGTTATAAACAAGGTTAAGCTAGGTTTATTTTTCAGGCAAATGTGTAAATGTGTAGCTAGATTATTTCATGTCACTTTATAACATCTTCGAATTCAATATTTCATTCCCTAGAGTAGGCAGCATTCCTTTCCTCTCAAAGGATAATTTTCCCTTTTCCATCTGGTAGTTAGACTCTTAGTTAATAGAAGATTGGTTTGAAAAACCCCAGTGGTCTATCGCCTCAATTGAAAAGTGACAAGAGTATACCATTGCATCTAATGTGCATAAAACATTGTCACCTCCAAGTTTGTATGACCCCCGGGTTGATGAAGTAAAGTTGGTAGCCCCAGGAGTTGCAGCATTCTCACTACAATACTAGTGCTCATCACTTTTTGGTGTGATTGCTAGGGAGATGTCTAAGTAGATTTGATTTCTTCCCTCTTTCTTTCTTTATTTTTGTCTAATTCTGCAAATAGTTCCATTCAACAAATAGTTACAATCTTTTTCATTCTTTCCAATTCTGCAAATAGTTCCATTTAACAAGTAGTTACAATTTCATTTTCCTATCTTTCCATTCCAAAAGTAGTTCTAAAAAAACCCTAAAAAGGAAAAAGAAACTCCTTTCATGCCTTGTAGGAGTAGAGAGATCTTAGAGAAATTTTTGCCAAATAACCCCACTACATCAAACGACCAACCTTCCCTCTTCTTTAGTGGTTGTGAGCTAGAGGACCCATTAGGCAAACAACCAGAGATTTTTAAAGAGCCTATTCAGGAAGAAGAAGAGACCATTCCATTGACCTACACCATGGCTGAAAATAGAAATGGGATTACATATAGAGAATGAGCTAAGAATAGAGCTGAGGGTGCTTTTCCCATCAGAGAAATGAATGGGGATCCTAGGATGAAAAAAATAAGCGCCTTTGCCCTTTCTCACTTCCATGGCCTGAACACAGAGGACTCAGATACCTTTTTGTTTCAATTTGTTGTAATATGCAAAAATTTTCATTACACCTCTGATGACCAGAAGTTGAAATTGCTCTGATCCACTCTCAGAGATGTAGCGTTGTGCTAGTTCATGGGTTTACCTAGGGACAACATCACCACCTGGACTTAGATGAAACAAGCCTTCAACAATAGGTATAGGGACTACTGTAGGTTGAAAGGTACCAAAGAGGAAATTTTTAGAATGACCTTGGGACATGATGAATCGTTAGAAGATTATGAGGAAAGATTCAAACTTAGCTACAAAAGGGCCAGGTGCACCCTTGATCCTAAATCGCTTAAGCTAGTCCTTCTTAGAGGGATCAGGGAAGACCTTCTAGAAACCCTAAACCTCATTTTAGGAGGGGACACCTATCAGTTACCCTATGATGATACCAAGATAGTTTTAAAAAATTATTCTAGAGCAACTAGAAAGAAGGGTAGTGCTAGTCAAACTTTTGCCAGTTCATCCTCCTTCAACACATCCATAAAAAGTGAAATTGGGAAACATGTCGGATGACTTTAAGAGTGAGATGCGGCATACCCTTGCTTTGGAAATGGACACCATGCAGATCAAGAGGAATCGGGAAGAGGTAGAGAGAGACTTAATTGTGTTCTACCCTAGATTAACCAGGAGACACCCTAGGAACAAATGTCCATTAAATCTTATAGAAATCTACTCCGTATGTGAGGAAAACCACTCCACAGACAAGTCCCCTTCTCTGCCTGGACTAAAATTTGTGTATTAGGGAACTAAAGGGGTCGCTGAATAACTCTGTTATATGACCCAAAGGAGGCCTCAAAGACCTTGACCATACTAGCAAGGGATGCAAGGCCCATCCTATTCATATTACAACCCTAACCATAATACATCCACTCCACCTTGGTGCCCTCCTGCTCATCCTTCATGGTCAACACCCTCTCCTTGATCTTTTGCACCTCAATAACATTCCCAACTGGCCAACCAACCATTTCATCCATATGTTCCTCCACAACCTCATTTTAATGCACCATCCTAGGGGTGGAGGCCCCCATACAACCAAGATGCATTTTTACTGCCTCCAACTCCATCTCAGCCACAACTCCCATTAGAGGATATTTCAACTCAAAAATAGGCACCTAAGAAAAAATTAAGAAATTAATAAAACAATGGCATGTAGATAATCTTTTAATATATCATTTTATTATTTTAATTTTATCAAAATTACGCAAATAAATGTGACGTTTATCAAATTAACTTTGTATATAATTTATCTTTAAACTAAATATAAGTTAAATTTAAAAGTAAATTTAAATTACCCAAATTTAAAAT